>PVJA010015560.1:0-45152 GCA_004027025.1 Myocastor coypus
CCGCCGGCAAGAGCAACTATCTCGGACTCAGCAGGGTCTAGACGGTCACTGCACTGAGTTACTTCATGCTCACGTAAACACTAGGACATAGATATTTTCAGGCCTATGTTTCTACCAGGAAATCAGGCCTTAGAGAAGTAAGTTTCTTTGTTTAGTGAAATAACTCTAACCAAAGAAAATTAGAAAGTAAAGCTTGGACTTAGGGAACTGCGGTTCACAGTCACGTCCTGAATCCGTGAGCATCGAGCGTCTGCATCACAGCTGAGTGACGTCCCCCGCCCGTGGCCCTGGTCTGGGCTCCTGTCCTTGGCTCTGCTTCCCCACCACAGCTCATTGTCATTGGCCCCGGAGCTCTGTGTGCTCAGTCTACTGGTTTCATTCTGCGTCTGACTGACGTCCACCTGTTCTCGTGGGCCCAACTCCCTCTTCTACACAGACAGCTCTGCAACATGGGGACTCACCAACCCCCGGCCAGGTCCTGATCACGGCTGTCCACTTTCCACAGCGCACACCTGCTGCGTGTCCCTAGGGTCCCCGAGACTTTCCTATGTTCCAGAGCTAAGATCCTCAAAGCTGAGCTGCATCCCCTCTTGCATTTTATGTTGCAGAAAGCAACGCTGTCTTCCTTTCAGCCGCGGACGCAGAGCATCAGTCCTGCTTCTCTCCTTCACGCGTCTCCACATCTCATCAGCCATCAGGCCCTAAACGTCTCCAGAATCCATTCCCTCTTTTCTTAACCATTACAGCTTTCTTTCTGCCCCATGTAATCTTTCTTCCAGGCTTCCTAGCTGGTGTGTATGCCTCGCATCTCATACTCTGGTGCCCTCTGTCCTACCCTTTGATGCCCAGTAATCTCCCTGCCAGGCTAGCTGCATCGCAGTGTTTCCACTTCCATGCCCACTAATGCCCTGTTGATGGGAGGACCAAGTCTAGAACCTTAGAATGACACACCCACGCCTTCAGGGTCTGTGGCCCCCTTAAGGCTCCCGTCTCACTCGTGGATGTCTCTATGCTGATCTCTTATTTAAATAACACCAAAGCGTCCACTAAGCCAGGACCACCACACAGCCTCATCACCACCTACTAGGCTTTGGTGGACAGTAACTGACTGTGTATTGCGCCCCAAGCACATAACTGCGCTGTATCCCTCACTTCTCTATCCTGTTTCCTTAGGAATTTCTCAAGTCATTTAGTTTTAATTACATATTAATTCCAACATTCAAAATATTGCTTAAAACTGATTGGTACATCACAGATCCAAGATTTCCTGTGATGGGTAAGGGATACACGGTGACTGCTTCAGCTTAGTCAGTAACGCTCTCCTCAGGAAACACACATTCACATGGATTCTTAAAAAGCAGGAGGGGCCCGTGTAAGTGGGGAAGGGAGGTAAGGGCACCAGAGCCTTGGAAGCTACTGGTGCCACGGCCATTGAAAGCCAGAGGGCAGAGAGGAAACAGAAGTAAAAAACAATTAAGGAAGCAGGAACAAGAATGAATAGTTCACACACAGATTACAGAGTTGTGAAACTTCTACTAAAAGTTAGCACTATCTCCCGGTTAATGGAATACCCTTCGAAGGAAAATGTTTGGCTTTTTGCACCAATATGAATCCCTTTACTTGGTGATGTATATTATTTATTCTAACTAAGGTCATCCAGTATTGCTTTGAGCTGTCTTCCTGGTAGAAGAGGCTAAGCCCTGAACCCCTGGGTGAGCTTCCCTGCACCTCAGGTTCAAGGTTGTCTTGCTGTATGTTGTTATGTTGCGGCCTAACAATGGATAAAGAGATCACGCTGCCTTAAGTAAATGTTTGGGGTGTGTGTATTAAAACTAATGGAAATACTTCATTGTAAACCACATAGAATTTTTCACATGCTGAAATAACCCAAAAATCTTATAATAAAATGTATTTTTTGTAGCTTTTCCAGAAACTGGAATGCCCATTTTCTGATTACAGA
Source organism: Myocastor coypus (assembly GCA_004027025.1). NCBI lineage: Eukaryota > Metazoa > Chordata > Mammalia > Rodentia > Myocastoridae > Myocastor > Myocastor coypus. Next base: position 1,961 of record PVJA010015560.1, read on the forward strand.
GAAGTTGTGACCTATCGGTTTTAAAAACATCACAGCTCTTTCAAGCAACTTCCCTTCACACTTTTGTCCCTCCACGTCTTCAGTCGCCTGCAATTGGGTCTTTTGTAAACAATTTTGTAATTCATTCAGGCCAGAAAATTTACGGCAGGTACAGCAGCTTGCTGAAAATCATTCCCAGAAATAGGTTACTTCGTAGTTAAAAATTATCTTTCAAGGTTTGAGATAGCTTGTCTCATTAAGTGAACCTCTGAGGCAGTGGAAAAGGCTGACTGAACCAACAGCGCTGTCTGGGGTAGGACCGACTCTCACTCACATCCGGGTGCTGCGGCCCTCCCAGGGAGGCTCAGCCCAGTGCACACCGCCTGACTCCCGTGTGGGTCGATCGACTCGGTCCTCCTGAGGGCTCCTCCTGCCTCGGGGAGCAGCGAGAAGGGCGGCTTTCAAGCCGGCAGCGCCTCTCCAAACCACCGCCAGGGACCAGAAGGACCAGCTCTGCACAGGACCATGCAGAAGTTCAGAGATGCATTACCCACGGGAGACAGGGCCAGCCAGAGCCACCCGGGAAACGCGCGGTCTCAAAGCCCACCCGGACCAGCCTGCCAGCAAGGGCTATAAAAATGAGGAAATTTTCATCGTTGTACCTTAGGCTTCTCCGCAAGAACTGCTGACATTAGCTGAAGCACTTCCTCAGTAGGTGTTCTAAAAAGAGATCTTGATAGCGTTTTCTAACTGTGATGATGACAAGTAATTACTATTTTGGTAAATGGTTTTTTCAAATAAGAATAAAAGCTGAAAATGAAATAAGAACGTAGTGTTTATTTTTTTTCATAGATATAATTGGAGAGAACAGATAATCCCTTCTTTTAATGCACCTCACTGTCAACCAGGCATATTACTGGATGTGTGAAAAACTAAAGTGAAGGCATAGCTTTTAAATTAAGGGACATGTGATCCTTTAGAATGTGAGGATTTCTGTAAGTTGGGATGATTTCAAAATCTTAAAACAATCATCTGTCTGTCTGTCTGTCTGTCTGTCTGTCTATTTGGTATAGGGTCTTGCTATGCAGCTAGGTCTTTTAGCAATCCTCCTGTCTCAGCCTCCCCAGCGCTGGGCTTATAGATGCCACCACACCCGGTTTCCACAGCCAGCACTGCTAGCCCAACATTCCAAGCCAACATGGCATGCGGTGGCATGTGTTGTCAGGGATCAAACCCAAGTCCTTGGGCTTCCCATGTAGGTGATTAGACTGCTGAGCTATCTGCCCAGACTTGATTTCATTTTATGTATGTATTTATTTTGTCTTTTGGAGACAGGGTCTCTCTGGTTTTGAGCTCACTTTGTATCCCAGACTCCTGAACTTGCAATGTTCCCCTTCACTTGGCCTCCTGAGTGCTCAGATTACAGGTGTGTGCCACCATGCTGGTGGCTCCAGGCTTGATTTTTAAACTCCTATGCATAAAATTGAACCTCAATTTCTAATACCTATATATAGTATGAAAATAGAGTTCTTCATAGAAGAGAAAGTATAACAATACACAATGCATTAATTAGTGTTACTCTCCTACTAGCCTGTTTCAAAAATCTAATTGTTATTTTTATTTTTTCTCTGTAAAATAAAAATATTTCCTTAATGCTCATCATTGCAAGTGACACGTCATAACAGACTGCATGCAGTTAATACAGCTGTTCTCTATGAACCCAAACAGGTTAGATATTTCTAATGTGCCGCTCTTCCACTTCTCTTGAAGTTTTTAATTTAGAAACAGTTATTGTCAATATGAATGCCATTTAATGTTATGCATTCATTACTATTCTATTTAAATAAAGTAGAGCACTTAAACATTTTCTTAGTTTAAATCATTGTACCTATCAATAGGTATATCCCAAACAAATCCATTTGAAGTTTTTAGCAAGTTCTGAAGTCTTAAAAGTCTGAGAAACACTGCTGCACAGTTTGCCCAAAAATAACCACAAACACTTGAGGATTCATAAAAAAGGCTTTTAACTAGCTGTGTATAAAATGTTTGCAGCTGACAGACACAGAACTCTCTTCCTGAAGAATCACCTAGACCTCTCTTTCCTCAGGTGCCTGGTGCTGCCAGTCAGGCACAAAGCTCAGTGCTGAGAAAAAAAAAAAAATGAGAGACAGTAATACATGCTATTTCTACAAATCACAGCACGTGCATTAAAAGCAGAAATATCTCACGGTAAACCACCTAATATTTCTTATGTGTTGAGATTTTATGTTGCTTGTCCTTTTGAACTGAATTTTTACAGGATCATAAGAAGTGATCCAAGGGACTGCCAGACAGCTCCGTGCACTAAAGTGCCTGCTTAGGCAGATGCCGGAACCAGGGTTCAGTCCCAGGCTTGCTGTGCTGGGCGCTGGGCCCATGCCCGGGTCACACTGAGACAGCGACTGAGACTGGGCCTGGCAGCACATGCCTGTAATTCCAGGGCTTGGGAGCTGAACCCCGGAAGATCACAAGGAATCTCAGCAGTGTAGTGAGACCCTATTGACCAGTGGTTCTCAACCTGTGGGTTGTGACCCCAGCAGGGGTCGAATGACCAAAACACAGGGGTCTCCTAAAGTCATTCCGAATCATAACTGTAGCAAAAGTACAGTTTTGAAGTAGCCACCAAAATTATTTTTTGGTTTGGGGTCACTGCAACATGAGGAACTGTATTGCGGAGTCACGACATTAGAAAGGTTGAAAACCACTACTATGGACCTTGTACTAAATACATTTTTTTAAAAAAAATAAGTGGTCTACTTTGTAATGTAAACGATTGTTTCTCTTTCATTGAATTATACAACAGTTTGGAGGATTCCGAAACGCTTGCTTAAGTAAATTAGTTTTTTCTTTTGTGACCAGAAGGATCAGTTTTAGCAGTGACTACTCCTATGGATAGTTTTATCTAAAATATTCTATCAAATCTGGACAGCTTATGCTTTCATATGAAACAAGTATTTTCTCCAATAATTTTTGAGTAAGTTTTTAAAAGTCATGCAAAGGAAAGGCATTTCAACTGAAATATATTGCTATGCCTCTGTTGTCACAGACATTTGGATTAAAGATTATTGGCTTTTAATTTTGAAACAAAAATCCTTTTCTGTAGTGCTTTCTTATCACATTTTTCATTAGTGGTAATGGAGGTAGGATTCAAGTGGGCAGCTTGCTCTGTTCAGTCCAGAGTTGCTGCTTACTGACCAGCATGGCACCCTGAACACTGCGGAAGATGATAAAATGTGGATTTTGAAGAGTATTTTCCTTTTACTCTTGTGAAAATGTATGGTCTACACATTACCCACTACTTACAAGCTGTCTTAGTTTGTAGCTTTGTGTCTAGTATGGCTTAGTTTCCACCTTTCTCGCTCACAGGTATCCTGGAAAGACAATAAATTATGTTGTCCCTCCGGTTCTTTCAGAGAATAAAAGGCCCCTGTCTGGCTAGCACATACAACAAAAGACTTGCCTCTTGTGTACCTTCGCTAGCAGCTTGTACTAATAGCTCCAATAGCATGCTATTTTTAAAGATAATTTGCTTAAGAATACTTGTTAATCATCCTCCTTGTTATAATTTGTCTTAACTTGATATAAATTAGTTTCTAAGTAAAGCAAAGCCAGTTACAATATATTCATTTTTTCCTCAACTGACACATTTTCTAGAAGTTAATTTGGACTTCAAAGAGTCCCTTGCATTTTTTTTTTTTGTCATTTTTATGGGAAATTTATCAAGTATAAAATTTTGTTTGGAACACTGTTATGAAAACAAAAAGGTAAAGGGAACATTGATTTTGCCTTTGAATCTAAGCTCATCAAAGAAAATTTGTATTCTTTAGCATAGGCAATGCCCAATATCGTTCTAATAACTATAGAAATGTTATTATTTCTCAGCACAGACATAGTGAAAATTTTGATGCAGAAAAACTTACAGAGAAATAAACTGCATCAGACTATTTTATAGCCACTAGTGTGTGTGTGTCTGTGTGTGTGTGTGTGTCTGTGTGTGTGTGTGTGTGTGTGTGAACCAGGTTTCACACTTCAAAACTTTTAAACCTCGAAGAAAAATAGTCTTTGAATTTTTTAGTCTTTGATATACAAACAATAATATTCCTGGCTACTTTATCTGATCTGCACCTAACACGTGAAGGCAATGAGCCTTGTCTAAATGACAAATTGCAGCTCTATAAAAGCAGTTTCATCTTAGAAGAATGAAGCTGTGAATACATCTTGGAGCCCATAGGTGCAAATAATAGGTGTTGGGGAGGATGGGGAGGGAAGGTGAGCCACTCCAGGAAAAGGTCAAATACAATTTTTTTTTTTTTTACTTTCTTCTTGCAAATCTTTCCAAGAAAGTGCCAAGTGTTAATGAGAATCTGCAGCTCTCCTGCATTCTTTCCTCCCAGAATTGGGATACTAGTTCACGTGGGTAGAACAGCAAAATCCAGAGAGATCCTTCTATGAAAAATTAAGTACCTTTAATAATTGCTAAGGTTCCCTGCACTTACGCAATGCATTGTTCCTTATGTGATATTTTTAGGCTCTATTTGTGTTTTTGCCACTCAGTGAGGGCTGATGGAAGCACTTCATAAACAGAGGGAGATGTCGTTTATAAGGAAGCTACATGCACAATTCCCCTCTCTTCCCCTTAAAAAAAAGAAAAAGAGTACCATAAGCATACTGTCGCAATCCAATGGAAAACAGGAAAATTCTATCTGCAGTAAAGACATATTCACATGCCAGATAGGCCAGGGCTACCAGGAGATTGTATTCTACTCACCACAGAACCTTTATTTACCTTTTTTCTAGATTCTAGCTCATCATAGCTTCACTCCCTTTTAGCATACTTAAACTAGTAGACCCCAAAAGAGAAATTAATTCTTAAAAGAAGAATTGTTTTCTTTTTTCATTTACATTCTGACAACTAGGCCTACTATTTCTAAACAAACTTGGATGAAATTATAGTTGGCCAAGTTGAAGACGCTTGGTATTAACTGCCAGACCACACTGGTATAATGAGAACTACTGGATCTCATTAGATAAGCAACAAACTCATTTATTAAAAATAAGTTTAATATTCAGTGGTGTGTTTCTTTTATTTCTTTCTTTTTTTTTTTTTTTTTTTGTCTTTTTGAGACCAGGTCTTGCCATACAGTTCAGGCTGTCCTTGAGCTCACTTTTGTAGCCCAGGCTGGTCTCGAACTCGCAGCAATCCTGCCTCAGCCTCCCAAGTGCTGGGATTACAGGCATGTACCACCACGCCTGGCTCAGCGGTGTGTTTCTAAAACACTGAATGTAGTTTTATTGTAAGCAAAGTTCTAGATACTATAGAACCATATTTAGACTCCATAAATAGTCTAAATAAAGCCTCAGTACATTTATTGCACATCTAGTGAGAGTAATTCTTCTTAAAATTCTACTTTAAACCAAGAACTTTATATTAGGATGTAATATCTCAATAAGTGATATTTTTTGCTAATTGCAGAGGAGAAGTTACTCAATATCCTGCTGTAAAGGAGAGAGAACAAAGAAAAGTAGACCAGAGCTCACCATCCTAGGGTCTGTTTTACTCTTTCATATGTCTACTTTATAAAAATATGAGTGAGATTTCTGTTAGGCAAACATACTACAAGTATCAGGAAGAGTTATATTGAGGACTTTTAGTAAAAATGAAATCCCAAAAACAAAACTAGACCAAATTCCTAATTAGGTCAACCAGTTAATGGTAAATGTTAGAAGTTAAAAATCACAATCCTTGTGCTGTGACATTAATGAAAATCACATGTTAGCACTGTACACTGCTAGCTATTGTAAATTTGCTTTCTTTTTCCACAGCAACATGGCATTGTATTTCAAGAATGACAGATGTTTATGCAAATTCATATCTTGGTATCTCATAAATAAAACAATTCCAGAGAAAAGCAGTGTCATATATACAAAAATATTCATAATTTTTTATTAGCTTCATTCTTTGGAGGCCAGATTCCATAAAATATTAGTTGATATTATTTGATAAAGGAAATACTTGTGATCACATGAGTATAAGAAATTCTGACTTAAGAGTATCTCTCCTCAGTACTTTGTACTGTGACCCTTGAGTGATCAAACCAGGACTATTTCCCAAATGCATCTGAACATAGATTTTCTTCATAGACTAGCTCATGAGCCTAGTGTTTTGTAGAATATTATAGAAATAACAGGAAGAGCCCTACTGAGTGTTCTTCTCAAACACCAATTTTCTGTTCCTTGCTATATGACCATATGAATAACCCAAGTGGGAACACGGAAACTCAAACTCATTGTAAATTCCTCCCTGTAGTTTCAGTCATGTTTGGTGAATTGTGCTAACACTACTGTCAATTCTGCTCCAGATAGTAGATGCACCGGGCCTTGTTAAAGATTTGGAAGGCCAATAAGTGGAGAAAAAATGCACTATGCTCTGTGTTGCTTATGGTGCTGTGCAGTCCCCAGGGTAAAGCGTGTCCAAGGGTTCTAGTCCTCAGTGTGCCATTTACTAACTGCGTTGATCTAAACACACCTTAAGCCTTTCCTTGAAGTTCCTTTTTCATCCAAGAAATAGGTCTCCCCATGTCCAACATGTGCTTGCGTGGCTAAGTATGACTTCCCTGAACATTTGGAGAGGGTTACTCTTTTGTAACTGGATGTCATCTAAGCCACACTCACGTGCCAAGGTTGGATTACTTGGAATTACAAACCAAGAGGCATGTAATTAATGCTGTAGCTCTTATGTATTCCATTTTGCCATTATTAAAATCATGTAATTGGCCGGGCGTGGTGGCTCAAGCCTGTAATCCCAGCACTTGCAAGGCTGAGGCATTCTACCTGAGTTGACTGTTAAAATTGCTATGAGAGTAGTCAATAAGTTCTCCTTTTATTTAGAAATTCAAACTGAAGGAATTAAAATACATTTTTTCTGTAATCCCAGCACTCGGGAGGCTGAGGCAGGAGGATTGGTGCGGGTTCGAGACCAGCTTGGGCTACAAAGGTGAGCTCAAGGCCAGCCTGAACTCCATAGCCAGACCCTGTCTCAAAAAGACAAAAAAAAAAAAAAAAAAAGAAAAAATCATGTAATAAAATTATGAAATGTTATTGCCAGAAGCAAAACTGAAAAAGAAAGCTCTTCAGGGAGAGTGTGGTGCTCAAAGCATGAGACTATGGCATTGCTCATGCAGACCTAATTGCTCCCATTGTCATGTACTCTCCGTAGCCCATGCTTGCGCTCATTAGGTGTCGATGGAGGCCTTACTTTGTGCCATGTGCTATGCTATGCTGGACAAAGGTGGCTGCTGGACAGCTTGTAATACTATATTTATAAAAGAAAAATTCTGGAATATGTTTGAAGAGCAGATTTTCTTCTTTCTTTTCCTTGCTTTTTTTACCGGGTCTATAGGGTCTCACTACATAGATCTAACTTGTAGTGATTCTCCTGTTTTCAGCTTCCCAAGCTCAAGGATTACAGGTGTGTGCCACCATGCCCAGTTGCCTTCTCAGTCCACCCCAGGAGCAGGGCTGGCCAGGCCCGACAGGGATCAAATGTTGGCCACTGCGCTGTTCCTAAGCAGGTGCTTTTGTCCACTGAGCTATCAGGCCACTCACACCCTTTTTTTCCCCTAACTTTCTTTCTTTCTTTCGTTCTTTCTCTCTTTTTTTAAATTTATATATTTGGTACAGGGTCTCACTACATAAGCTCGGACTCATAGTGATCCTGCTGTTTTCAGCCTCCCCAGTGCAGGGATTATGGGTCTCTGCCACCATACCAGGACTTGGTTGCAGGCTCAGCATGCCCCAGGGTTGGCGCAACATGTGGGACCAGGCATTGAACCCTGGTTCCTGAGCTTGCCATAGTAGATACTTAGTCTGCTGAGCTATCTCACCAAGGAAGAACACAATATTGATCTGTATTTTTATAAAATTATGGGTAAATTGGTAAAATAATTTCATACCCAGAGCAATGACAGATTTCTATATCCTAGACTCAAATTTAAAATCTCAATAAGCTCATCAGCCAGTAGGTTATGGATGAAATTAAACAAGAAGTTAAACAATATCTAGAATTTAATGAAAATTCAAACACAACCTACTGGAATTTATGGGATACAATGAAAGTAGATCTTAGAGGGAAATTCATAGCTTGGAATTCACACATTAAGAAAACAGAACAGAAACAAATGAATACTCTCATGCAGCACCTAAACTGACTAAAAAGAGAAGAGCAAACGAATCCCAAAGCCCAAAGACAGGAGGAAATTATAAAGATTAGAACAGAAATTAATTCAATTGAGACAAAGAAAACAATACAAAGAATTAATGAATCCAAAAGCTGGTTTTTGAAAGAGTAAATAAAATTGATAAGCCCTTAGCAAACCTCATCAAATAGAGGAAAGAAAGGACTCAAATTCAAGCAATAAGGAATGAAAAGGGTGAAATTACTACAGCCACAGTAGAGATTCAGAGGATCATTAATAGTTACTTTGAGAATCTTTACTTTCACAGAATTGAAGACACGATGAAATGGACAGGTTCTGGGAAAGGTACAAATTACCAAAACTGAATCAGGAAGATATAAGATCTCCCAATAACTCAAAACAGTCAAGGAAATACAAAATGTAATAAAAAACCTACCTACAAAGAAAAGTCTTGGTCCTGATGGATTAATCACTGAATCCTACAAGAAATTTACAGAAGACATAATCCCAATGCTCCACAAAGTCTTCAATGAAATTGAAAAGGAAGTAATACTCCCAAAATCATTCCTAGAGGTGAGTATTACACCGATACCAAATCCAGAAAGAGACGCAACTTAAAAAGAGAACTATAGGCCAATTTCTTTCATGAACATAGATGCAAAACTCCTTAACAAAATCCTCACCAATAGAATACAGAAAATCATCAAGAAGCTTATACATCATGGGGTAGGTGTACAAACCAGGTAGGATTCATCCCAGGGATGCAAGGAAAATCTATAAATGTGATACACTCTATCAATAAAGAAAAGCCAAATATCACATGATCATCTCAATTGATGTAGAAAAGGCTTTTGACAAAGTCCAACACTCATTCATGTTCAGAGTCCTACAGAATATTTGAACAGAGGGCCTCTACCTCAATCTGATAAAAGCCATCTATGACAATACAACAGCTAGTATAATTCTAAATGGGGAAAAACTGAAGTCTTTTACCCTCAGATCTGGTACAAGGCAAGGATGTCTTCTATCACTACTCCTATTCAATACAGTTCTGGAATCATTAGCTACAGCCATTAGACAAGAGAGAAAGAAAAAAAAAGGAATAAAAATAGGTAAAGAAGAAGTTAAATTATCATTTGCAGATGACATGATAATCTACTTGGAAGGCCCAAAAAACTCCACCAAGAAGCTACTAGAATTAATACACAAATTCAAAGTAGCATAGCGGAATACAAAGTCACCACACAAAAGTCAATAGTATTCCTCTACACAGATAACAAACACACTGAGAGAGAAATTAGAGAAACAATAACTTTTATGATAGCACCGAAGAAAATGGAATATTTGAGAACTGACCTAACTAAAGAAGTAAAAGACCTTTTCAGTGAAAACTACAGTACTTTGAAAAAAGAGATCGTAGAGGATTTCAAAAAATGGATACGGAGGCGTTGGTGGTATAGTGGTTAGCATAGCTGCCTTCCAAACAATGGAAAAATATTCCCTCATTCTGGATAGGAAGAACCAACACTGTGAAGATGGCCATATTCTCTAAATTGTTATACAGATTTAGCACAATACCTATGAAAATACCAACAACATACCACACAGACCTGGAAAAATCATTCCTAAAATTTATATGGAATCAAAAAAGACCCAAAATTGCAAAGACAATTCTGGAAAACAAAGACTAGGCAGGAGCCATTACAATTCCTGACCTAAAGATATACCACAAAGGTACAGTGATAAAATCAGCATGGTATTGGCAAAAAAAAAAAAAAAAAAAAAGAACTGAAGATCAATGGAATAGATTAAAAGATGCTGAAGCATCTAGAAACAAACTCTGCCACCTTATCTTTGACAAAGGGGCCAAACATTTTTATTGGAAGAAAGGTAGCCTCTTGAACAAATGGTGCTGGAAAAACTGGCTCCCCATATGCCAAAAACTAAAACTTGACCCTAGTCTATCACCATGCACTAAACTAAAGTCAAAATGGATTAAAGAGCTCAATGTTAAAAGAGAATCATTAAATCTCCTGGAAGGAAAAGTGGAAGAAAATATTGAAAACATAAGGGTAAGCAAAAAATTCATGGACAAAAGTCAAAATGCATGTTTAATAGTTGAAAGAATAAAAAACTGGGACCTTCTCCAGCTGAGAAGTTTTTGTACCACAAAAGAAATTACCAACAAAGTGAAAAGACAACCCACAAATTCTGAAAAGATTTTAACTAATAAGTATTCATTAGACAAAGGTCTTCTATCTAGAATCTACAAAGAACTAAAAATCATTAGGGTCCCAAAATTCAAAGACTCAATCCAGAAATGGGCATCTGAGATGAACACACACTTCTCAGAGAAAGAAATTCAACAAGCACACAAATATATGGAGAAATACTCCACTTCACTAGCCATTCATGAAATGCAAATTAAAACAACACTTAGATACCATCTCTTCCCAGAAAGAATGGCTTTCATAAAGAAATCAACCAGCAACAAATGTTGGAGAGGCTGTAGGAAAAAAAGAAACCTCCACTACTGGTGGGAATGCAGACTGGTGCAACCATTATGCCGAGCAGTGTGGAGACTGCTTAAGAAATTAGAACTGGAAATCCCTTTTAATCCAGCTATCCCTGCTCTGGGAATTTTCCCAGAAGAACTGAAATCATCATATCCAAGTGATATCTGTGCACCTATGCTCATAGCAGCACAATTTGTAATAGTAAATCTTGGAAACAACCAAAATGTCCACCACCTGAAAAATGGTTCATAAAGATGTGATACTTTTATGTAACGGAATATTATTCAGCTATAAAGAATTATAAACTAGAAGACTTCATATATAAATGGATGTATCTTGAACACATACACATGAAATAAACCAGATGTACATGTGTAAGTATCATATAGTCTTCCTAGTGTAAGAGCTCAAAAGAAGAAAAAAAAATTGAGAGGCATAACACAGCTGAATGGGAATTGAGGACTTACGAGTTAAACAATGAAGTGACTGCAAGCAGAAAGGATAGGAAGCATGGCAGGGGCAAAGCCATGCACTTATATACACAGGATGAATTAGATAATGGTCCTAGGAACCTCCAAGATGTTTTTAACACTAGGATAACAATGTGTAACAGTAAAGTTATGCTTGGAATGCCTGTCATTCTGTTCTTTTAGGATGTGTGCTGCTTCTAATATAATTTCAGTTGCTGCTATACTCTCATGTAAATGGTTGGTTTACAAGAAAAGAAAAACGGTATTAAATGAGAGTAAGAGACTAGGAATATGCCATAGGATTGACTGGCTACAATTTTGTAGATACTTAGATTTCTACATGTATAAAAATGTGTAACTGCTTTTATCACATTTTGCAGAATTTTATTAGAATATCAATGTTCGATAGAAAATACCAATCCCCAGTTAAGTCTAAGATGTTTGATACTCAGAAAGATAGTAATGTCATGCTCAAGTACCTATGTTATAGAGTAATAGTATCACCAAGCTTTTCTTCTGGAGGGTTAAGAATATAAAGTTACAGACCAAAAATTGGAGAAAAAGAAGTGGTACAAGGATAGCCAATACTTTGGCCCTGCCCTTCAAGGTTAGTGAGGGCTCAGGACATAAGAGAGCCTGTGCTGTAACATACTATAACTCAGTGGTGTCCCAATTTTTCTGTCAAGGAGATTATGGGACCACAGAAGAAATGGATAGATGATGTGTAGTGTGCCTAAGGAGAGTCACCTAAAGGGAAAACATTCTCTCAAGCTTTCACAGAGAGCAAACTGGTCAAGCAATGGCTGTGACTCACCCAGATGGCTAGTACTGACAAAAGTTCTACCAAACACTGTACATGGCTCCAAAGTAAATCCTGAGGGGATTTGACTGACCTTGAGAGATACAAAAGTTACACGTTTTGCTATACAGTTCTTGCTTCAACTTGCCCTTAACCATCCAACAGAAAAGTTTAAACACAAGGCATAAAACATAAAGCTAGATTAGAATGCTGAGCTATAAAAGGCTTAAATCAAAAGCTTCCAACATTGCCAGTTTTACCAATAACCCACTAAGATTATCGAACATTGGATTATGTATACAACTACTTTCTCTTAGTTCAATGAGAAGAAATTTTCTTGGACCAGTAAAGATTAGAAAAATTATAACGTCTATAGCCTGTGCTCTGTACAGCTAAAAGGAGGACAATATGTATTATATCAAATATGTATTATGTATTATATCAATATGTATTATATCAACAATATGTATTATATCAAATATTGAAATGTACTACTAATGTGTTTTGTAACTGTCACATTGTTATACATTGTTATTTCTTACTAAAAGTAATAAAAAATAAAAATAAAATGTAATCCCAATAAGTTAAAAGTGCTCCATTGCAATAGATAAAAACTTTTTTGTTTAGTCTAAATTGGATTAAAGGCACAGAAACTATGCCCAATAAAATTTGAGAAGTGAAAACAATACTTTCTTTACACCTTAATTAAAGTCAGTAAAGAATCTCATTTTCTCAGGCCTGACAATCACCACCTTTCATTTCAACCACTTTAATTAGAATACCTAGCAACTTGGCAGAAGCTCGACTGATTAGTTGAACTGCCACTTACCTCTTTTGGAAACATCTATCAGGTTCCAAATTAAAGTGTAGCACAGCTGCAGTTTCATTGTAAGTATAATGGGTAAATATTTTTTATTTCCTCCACCTACAATCATATGTCTGTACTAAAATATCACATAAAAACTGTTTAGGCAACTGTAAGAGATGAGAAGGAACTTGTGTTTCTTTGTCTAAGATCCCTCTGGCCATAGCCCTGAGCCCTAGAGGATACAAAAAACAATATGCACACACAAAAGACTGTCTTCCAACTTCTCTTTGGTTGTGCTTTTCAGCCAGAGTATGTGCATTCATGAGTCACTTGTAATCATCCTGCCCATGTGCCTCATGTCACGCTCATGACAGATGCCATTTATGAATTCACACCTCTGCCCCATATGTATTTTAATGCTTGGACATCTGGAGGCTGCCCACTTAGAACAAATGCCCTGCCCAAGGCTAGCAAATTTTTAGAGGTGGCAAACTATTCCCTGACAGCATGCTTTTCACTGGCAGACCAACCAATCCAGAGCCCATTTCAAAGAATCTCTTTCAGTTGGCTTTTGTATTTCTGGAGGCACATGGTCCACCACTGTGGGACCAGCTGTGAGACCATCACAATGTAAACAAAGCCAGGCCTTCGCTTCAGGATAACAGAAAAGAGAATTCGAGGCTATCTCTGGAATTGGCAAGATGCTACCCATTGCAAGTTCAGAGGTGTAAAAGCAGAAATTTGCTTCAAAGACTTTGGTTGAAGAATGTATGTGTTGAGCTGGGATAATAACTCAATGGCTTAAGGACCTGCCTAGCAAGTGCAAGGTCCTGAGTTCCATCCCCAGCACCAAAAATAAAACAAAAAACCCAAAGCAAGTGTGTGTGTGTGTGTGTGTGTGTGTGTGTGTGTGTGTGTGTGTGTTTCTACAAGTGGAATGTAAGGTCTCAGACAGACCTTACATTAAGGTCTTAATATAAGTTAAAGAACCTTAATATAAGGTTCTTTATATTAAGAAAAGAACCTTGAGGGGACTAAGGTTGTAACTCAGCAGCACAGCACTGAATTTGATTCCAGGTATAAAAGAAGAGAACCTTGAGGCAAGGACCACCCACACCATCAGAGGACACAGAGGCCCCCATAGCCATGACTTAGGCAGACTGGCAATGGCCTGCGCTGCTGGCCGATCTTGGCATCACCTATGCGATGCTGGCAGAGTGCAAGTGTGGTGAGACCATGGAGGCTTCCCCAAGGACTTGAAAGGAGAGTCTTGGGGCCAGGTGTCAAATGGCAGGATCAGTGTCCCTGCCAGCAGGCCCTGACCAGGGGAGCTCTAGCTGCACTGGAGTTACCCATGCCAGGGACGTGCAACCCCTACTGAGAAGAGCAACAGGTAGCCTGCAAAACCCACTCCAAAGAAAAACTATGTGAACTATGATCAGAAAGGCTGGAGGAATGGAGGTGTCCAAGCCTTTGGGAGCCCATATGCTGCTACACTATGTCCCTAAACACTGGAATGGAAAGGCAGGATTGAATACCTGCTCTTCTAGGTTTCAGTCTTGCTATAGCCTGACTCCCCCTGCCATTCACCTGCATTCCTCCTTTTCGCAATGTGAGTCGTTACTGCTATGGCTGCACCTGAATGTTTCTCCTGAGCCTTATGTGGCCAGAGGGCCTTTGCAAAGGTGGCTGGATCTAGTGCATCATGCTGGGATTAAGAATGTGGGATTACTGAATCAGTCCACTGACTGGTTTGGCACCGCCCTAATCCCAATAGTTAGGATAAGATAAGATAAAAAGAGCAGAAAGATGTCATTAAGATGTTACTTTTGCTATTTTCCACTGTCATGAATGGTTGTCATCTGTCATGTACCACCCAGCTTTCAAGCCAGCTACTGTGGACTAAAACCTCTTAAAACTCTGCCAAGTTTCTCCCTTTATTAATTAATTAATTAATTAATTAATTTATTGTTGTTGTTATTTGTTGTAATGTATTTAGTACAGGATTTATAGGGTCTCACTACACAGACTGGACTCAGTGATTCTCCTGTTTTCAGCCTCCCAAGTGCTGGGATTACGGGCAAGTGCCACCACACCCAGTCTCTATCATCTCAGCATGCCCCAGGGATGGGGCCAGCATGGCAGGCTGAGGATGGAACCCCTACTCCTGCATCTGCCTAAGCAGATGCTTTAATCCACTGAGCTATCTGGCCAGCTCTACCCTTTTAACTTTGGGTGGTGGGTAATTTGTATTTGGTACAGGGCCTTACCACTCAGCTAGTACTCAGTGATCCTCCTATTTTCAGCCTCCCCAGTGCTGCAATTACAGGTGTGCACCACCATGTGTAGACTCAGACTCTGGCTCGGTGCACTGGTTTGGTATGTAGTGCGAGGGAACAAACCCCAGTCCTTGTGCTTGCCTAAGCAGGTACTTTGTTCACTGAGCTATCTCTCCTGCCCTTTGGGGCATTGGTTATTTTTGAGTTCTTGGAGAAGACATTGGACTTGAACTTTTGAGAAAGTATTATAACAGTTGAGACTTAGGGGACTCTTGCAGATGGACTTAATATGTTTCACAACGTGAGATGGCCATGGAACCTTCGGAACCAGGGGAAGAGCACTAGCCTTCATAATAAATGTTCCCCTAAAGAGCAACACAGTAAAGTCTTGGCCTCTAGCACAGCAACAGTGGGAGGGAGGAGGACTTAGAAGCTCTACTCTTGGGGCTCACTGAAGGCCTGTGTCCTTGGGTGCCAGCCCTGCAAGGAGATGCCAGAAGCCCTGCACTTTTCTTCCTCTCTTCTCTTGTCTGAGCTGTGAGGTGAACGGGCTGCCTCTGCACCCGAATCCAACATGATTGCTGCCTCGCTGCGGGCCTAAAGCAATGGGGCCACTCAGTCATGGACTGAAATCTGCAACATGATGGGCCAGAATAAGCACCTGCTCTTTTTAAGCTAATTTATCTAGAGCATTTGTTTAATTAACAAAGACGCCTAACACAGGACACATATCTATGTGGGGGCCCGGGGTCAGATCACTCTCGGCCTGCAGCTCTCAATGATATTTACTATAGTACCTTGGGCAATTATTTATTGCATCTTGATCTTTCCACCAGTGAAAATGGTGATAAATACTATAGTGTTACAATAATTACAAGAATTGAATGCAGTGCTTGGGGCAGTGCCCAGAGCTCAACCCTGTAAGGAACGACTTTACCGATGTTTTCCTCAATAGCTCATGACTATGTATTCAAGATGCACAGCTGTGAAATAAACTTGTTTCATGGAATGAATGACTCAGGATTAATTCTCAAGAACCCCGATTGACAAGGGATTAGCACTATTTTTTTTAAATTTATATATTTGGTACAGGGTCTCACTATGTATCTTGGACTTTTAGTGATCATCCTGTTTTTAGCCTCCTTAGTACTGGATTATAGGCATGTGCCACCACACCCGCTCTCTGTCTCCGACTCAGTCGGCCTGCCTATGGGCCGGGTGGCACGGCATGTGGTGTGGGGATTGACCCCTGATTCCTGTGCTTGCCTAAAGAGGAACCTAGTCTACTGAGCTATCTCACCAGCCCTGTGATAAGTACTATTGTACCTTTTTTAGGAGACATCAAGGAGAGAAATACATTCCACACGTAGGAAGGACCCCAAAAATCCTATCCATATATTTGTTACCCAAATGTCATTTTTTAAAAAGGATTTCAGGCACGTTTATTCATAGCAGATAATTTCATTCAGGAAGTCTACCTCTGAAATCTTTCTCTCATGTAAGGAAATGCAGTCCTTCCCAGATCCCGCCCACCCTTGCAGCAGCAATGACTCCAGCATTTCCGTTTGCTGTCATAAGGCTTGACAGTGTCCACGTAGTCAAGCAAGTGCTGCAGCTCAACATCTCACCCTAGTTGCCCCAAAATACATTTGCTGGCCTAGCTAATAGCAAAATGTCCTTTAAGCAGGGGCAAGAAAAGCAGTGCAAATACTCTTCATTTCAGAATAAAAACCATTCTTAACATATTTGCCAAAATGAAAATTTGATGTCTCAATATGTTCATTGTTTAAACTATCATATATATCAGGCATAGATATTAACATGTTTAAAATAAAATCAATAAAAAAATAAAAAAATTAAAAAAAAATCAATGAGACCTACTCTGTGAGTCACCTTTACCTGGGTTTTGAAAATGTAAAAGTTTAAAATACACATTGACATAGCATTTTCTTTAAAGATTTTCAGGAAATTGGTATAAATGAGTAAAACAAATCACTTAAACTCTTGCATTTGATATTAGCTCTGGGCCATAAAGGTGGTCTCTGAGGTCAGGAAGTGACACCTGGTACAAACCCTGACCATCTTCACACATTTCATTAGCACAGGAGCTCTCAGCACATGCTTCGCATGCACATATCCTTGCCATCCCAAACCTCACCCATTCTCATGGAATCAGATTTTCTAGGGATGACCATCCAGTTATCATGGTGCATGATGAAATTTGAGAATCATTACTTAAGAAATAGAGACTTAACTTACTCAGTTAAATCTGTATTTAGTTATTAGAATATCAATGATGGTCAGAAAATATCATTTACAAGCTAAGTCAAAGATGTTTGATACTCAGAAAGCCAGTGATGATAAGCTCAAGTACCTATATTATAGAGTAATAGTATCACAAAGCTTTTCTGCTGGAGGGTTAAGAATGTAAGTTAACAGACCAAAAATTGGAGAAAAAGAAGGGCTATAAGGATAGCCAATATTTTGGCCCTACCCCTTCAAAGTCAATAAGGACCCAGGATATAAGAGAACCTGTGCTGTAATATCCTATAAGTCAGAGGTGTCCCAAATTTTCTGGTCAAAGAGATTATGGGACCTCAGAGGAAAGGGATGAATGAACTATAGTGCATCTAAGGAGAGTCATCCAGAGAAAAACATTCTCTCTGGCTTTCACAGAAAGCAAACTGGCCAAGCAATGGCCATGACTCATCCCAAAGGCTGACACTAACAACAGTTCTACAAAGTACTGTCTATGGTCCCAAACTTAATCCTGAGGGGATTTGACCCTGGAAGACACACACACAAAAAAATGAATGTTTTGTTATAAAGGTCTTGCTTTGACTTGCCCTTGACCACCCAGCAAGAAAAAAAAAATGCTTAATTACAATGCATGAAACGCAGAGCTAAATTGGTGAGATGAGCTTTAGGAGGCTTAGATTCAATAGCTTCCAACATTACAAGCTTCACTGGTGGCCCACTGCAATTGCAGAACATTCGACTGTGTATGTATCTGCTTCCTCTTAGTCCAAAGAGAAGTATATTCTTTCCTTTTTATTTTTTTTTTTCTAAGCAACATCAATAGGGAGGTGGGTCATGCCCACACACTGTACTCTGTAGAAGGATTGTGAGGACAATATGCAATATGTCAACTTTCAAAAAAAAGAAAGGGGAAAAGAAAAAAAAAAAACGTAATGTTGATTTAAAAGTGTTAATGTTTAATTGCTTGATCAATCTTATATACCTATATCTATTAATCTAAACTGATCTGATGATGAAAATACAGAATATAACCATTGTTAAATTTAAATAATAAAAAAATAAATAAATGAAAATTTTTTTAAAAAGAGATAATGGAAATTAAAAAAAAAAGATAAATCTGTATTTAAAGCAAAGAAAAAAAAGTTAGAAATGTTGTGGACTACAAATTATAAACTCAGGTTTTCATGGTCCTGTAATGCTATGACACTCCAGGGCAAGGTCCTCATGAGTTTCAAATCACTACTACCTTCTCAGTCACCTGGAGTGATCCTTACCAGCATAAGATCCTTCTCAGCATGAGGCCACTGCTGCCCTCTGGGTCACCCAAAAATCTTCTCCTCAGTCAGTAACTGCCAAGTTTTTTTTTTTTTTTTTAAGAAAAAAATGGTTTTGTACATGGGATAAAACAAACATAAATTACAGATCAGGGTGAGCTCTATCACTCTCTTAAAAAGTTTGCTGGGCGTGGTGGCTCACGCCTGTAATCCCAGCACTCAGGAGGCTGAGGCAGGAGGATCGGTGCGAGTTCGAAACCAGGCTGAGCTACAAAAGTGAGCTCAAGGCCAGCCTCAACTGCATAACGAGACCCTGTCTCCAAAAGACAAAAAAAAAAAAGTTTGAGTCTCCAGTCAAAACCAACAGGCCATGTCAGGTACACCTCCCTGGAAGCATGATCACTACGCTACACTCCCAAGCAGGCCACAGGATGCACACCACCTGGAATGTCCTCAGAAGGCTCTGGCATCGACAGGTAACAGAGTAAAACTGCAGAGAACAGCACCTGGAGTGGCGAATCCAAAAGTCTGTACTCAAGCAACCTTTCCTACAGTGCAACAGAAGAAACTCTTCAGGAAGTATTTGAGAAGGCAACTTTTATCAAAGTGCCCCCTAACTAAAAGGGAAAATCTAAAGGGTACACCTTCATAGGCTGGGGAGGCTTTGGAGGGTGAGGTGGTTTCCGAGGAGGCTGGAGAGGAGGTAGAGACCACAAGCCACAAGGAAAGAAGATGAAGTTTGAATAGTCCCTTCTGCCCCTGTCTGCACCTGTTCGTTGGAAAGAAAGGACTCTGGCTTCTTACTGTTACCTGTCTTTGGCTGCCAAGTTTCTGTCCGCTTCATAGCCTTTTCTTTCCCATGAGCAACCAGGGATGCCAGATCCCTCTGCACTGCCCTGTCATCTCTTGTTTTTCCTTGGGCCATATTCTGTAACACCTGACAGAAGACTGGAGCCCCCTGCAGGGGTCTCTAATGTAGAAGTGAAAACAGGACTGAAAATTTATTCTAATCCATGTTTCTCAATTTCAGCTGCATACTGAAATTGAGGATGTTAAAAAGTAATATCAGTATTTGTGTTCTCACGCCAGAGATTCAGATCTTTCAGGATGTCATGAAATTTAAGATTTAAAGAAATTTCCCGGGGGACACTGATACCAAGTCAGCGTTGAGAACTTGTTCTCCATTGCTGTTTTAGGCCTCCTTGCCAAAAATCATTTGATTTTAAGTCTTGGAGTTTATGTCATAATTTTCTGTCCAGTTCTATGCGTCTATTTTGTGCTAGTACAATACTGTTTTGATTATAGTAGGTTTAGAATGTATTTTGAAATGAGGAACTGTGATACCTTCAAATTTAATTTTTATGTTTTTACAGGATTATTTGGCTTATTATTTTTCTGGTCTGTAGAGATAAGAAACTAAGAAGCAAAGAACGATAAACAAAGCTTAGGGTGGATTGTAATCTGTTACTTAGGGATTTCAGAAAACTAGGATTTAAAAAAGTTTAACAGCTTAATCCTGAATGATGTCCCCACTCTTACTTGAGACATAGGTGTAACAGCTGATCCTGAGCAATGTCTCTACCCTTACTTGAGACGTTGGTGATTATCCACTCTTCTCCCTGTAAATCTTCTATTGTATGACCTAAATAAAAAGGAGATGCTTCTAGAGTTCTGGGCTTACTTTGAGAGAGACAGATCTCAGTGAGACCTCTGAAGCTACATTCATTGGGTCTTCTTGTCGTTTCTTTCGGCTCTGGATCACAACATACAACACTGGTCCTATAAAAATTTTAGTTTTTTTGTTTGTTTGCATGACATTGAGTGAACTGAGTCTTCAGATTGCTGTGGCTGGGTTGGATATTTTTAATCCATAAGAATAGTAAGTTAGCAGACTGTGTGTGTGTGTGTGTGTGTGTGTGTGTGTGTGTGTGTGTGTGTGTGTGTCTTTTTCTAATGAGGGTTTGCTAATTTAATTGTTTATTGAATAGACAGTCTCTCCAGTAAACATTTTTGAGAAAACGGGGTGTGTTCACTGAGAACAATAAATTAGACTGTTAACTCATGTAATTTTCAAAAACAAAATCAACTAAAAATGAGTGAAAGGACTGAAGGCAAGAGCTAAAGCTCTAAGGTCACTAGAAGCAGCACAGACAGATAAAATGACAAAGCTCTCTCTCTCTCTTCTGTGGTTAAGTTGACTCCTAAGGGGTTTTTACTTGTTGTACAGTTATCTGTCCAGCCCCTAAATCTGTCTTTTGGGTTCTTTATTTGCTGTGTTTAGCTATTTTTTGAAGATGCTATGAAAGGTGGAATTATTTTCTTGATTTCTTTCTTAGATATTTCAGTTGTTAGTGCATGGAGATACTAGTCATATTGGAGTGTTCATTTTGTAACCTCCAGCTTTACCGAGCTTATTTAGCCAACATAAGCACATGCGGGAAGTAAATGATTCCATCAAAAATGGACTAAGGAGTTGAACAGGCATTTTTCCAAGCAAGACATGTGAATGGCCAATAGATATATGAGAAATCACTGCACATCTCTAATTATCAGGAAAATGGAAACTCCAGGCATGAGACATTATCTCCTTTCTGGTAGAAACAGTTATTATAAAAAAGGATAAGTGTTGGTAAAGAAGGCACAAAAAGGATTTTCTTATTGATGTAAATTAGTACAGTCATCATAAAAATGGGGTTTACTATAGGACCCAGCAATTTTTCTTTTTAATCAAAAGGAATTAAAATTGAACTCCCACATTTATTTTAGTAGTAGTCATAGCAGTCAAGATGCAGAGGTGATATAGTGTCTATCAACTGATGACTAGATAAAAAGAATTTGGCAAGTCTACAGAATGGAATATTATACTGTCTTTAAAAAGAATAAAACAGTCACTTATAAAAACATGAATAAAACTGGAGAACATTATGCAGAGACAAATAAGCAGGCACAGAAAGGCCAACGTCATCATGTGTCATTTGTACATGGAATCTGAAACAGTCACTCTTATGTAAACAGGACAGGCAGGTGATTCTCAGAGGCTGGGGTTGTAGGGCTGGTGAGGATGAGTGGAAAAAGAAAAAGAAGTTAATCAAAGGCTAGAGATTTCCTGACCAGAGGAATTAAGTTTTAGTAGTCTATTGTATTACATGGCCACTGCAATTAATTTTCTGTGTATTACAGAATTGCGAAGACAGGTTTGTAACACCCATACCACACACACACACACACACACACACACACACACACACACACACGATAAATTAGTGAAGTGAAAGATATGCTACTTAGCCTAACTGAATCTTTCTTAATTAATTAATTAATTAATTAATTAATTTGGTACAGGATCCAGCTATGCAGCTCAAACTTATAGTGATCCTCCTGTCTCAGGCCTCCCTAGTGCTGGGATTACACATGTGTGCCACCATGCCTGATTTTGGTGTCTGACAAGGAATGCAGTCCTGGAGACTGAACCTGAGTCCTTGCACTTGCCAGGCAGGTGTTATAGACTGCCAGGTTATCTGTCCAGCCCCTGAATCTGTCTATATAGCACATATAGACTAAAACATTCTACCCAATCCATGTGTGCAATTACTATTGAGCAATTCAAATTAAATAATAAAATTCTTTCAAAACACAAATCCTTCTCTAGAGCCTACTTATACTTTGATTTGGTGAAATTAGCCCCATTTTGAAGTTCTAGCATTCACACTATAAGATAATAAGCTTGCATTGCCTTGAGTCCACATGGATGAGAGAGCTTGAGCTGGCAATAATAGGAAGCAACCACAGCAATGGGGAACCTTTTTATCTTTAGAGTTATTGTTTGAATCCAAGGGCGTGTATGCGCTTAGCATGTGCTTTACCAGTGCACTACGTGTCTAACCATGAGAAATGTGTTTTATTTGTTTGTTTGTTTGTTTTGTCTTTTTGAGACAGGGTCTCCCTATGCAGTTCAGGCTGGCCTTGAGCTCACTTTTGTAGCTCAAGCTGATCTCGAACTCGCACCAATCCTCCTGCCTCAGCCTCCCGCGAGTGCTGGGATTACAGAAAAAATGTATTTTAATTCCTTCAGTTTGAATTTCTAAATAAAAGGAGAACTTATTGACTACTCTTATAGCAATTTTAACAGTCAACTCAGGTAGAATGCGCGCCCCACATGAAATACTCAGTACACACTCCTTGTCTCTTTTCTCCATTTTCTGGCCCATGATTTAACCTGACGCCATATATCTTGCATTTATGCCTACATTAAAAATGAGGTATGTGAATAACAGATAATTATTCAATAAACATTATTAGACTCATTGCTCAAAAGTGTTAGTGTAATTTCTAAAAGCTGAGATAAACTGGAAGAGCCAGAGCCGCGAGCAGGTACTAAGGAAATACTGTTTACATACAGCTTATCACCAGACTGTGCAGTGACTTCTGAGCTCGGAGATGATCAGAGGAAGCATGCCAGGAATTCCACGTAGAGAGGATCATTCTAAACTCTACTTTCTTCCTATTCATAATAAAATGAAGATAAGATGGTGAGGGGTCTTGGTCTAATCAACTCTTAGAGGCAGCAAGAATGTAGCTCCATCCCACACAGCTGCAGGAGAAGACAGCTTGTGTCTAAGCAGCTCCAAAAATAGTATCTCACCCTGGTATTAGCAATGGGAATATCAGTCATGCTAATTAAGGTTTTAAATGGCTCACTTCTTAAAAATATTTTCTTTAAAATTTCGCAGTTGTTCAGATAGCTTATACAGTATAACCACAAATGAATTACAAAGCACCGCTGTAGGTCTGTATTTACTGATTTAGAAAAACATTTGAAAGATACTACACATGTGAAAGCTAGGCTTGCAGTTAGCATGTGTCAAATGGGTGTCTTTTTGTGAGAAACGAATGACGTGGGAAAAAGTGGGTAAATGCTAACAGGGATTCTTTTGGATTCATGTACTTGGTGATTCTCCAAATAAAAATGCTTAAAAAGATGTATGTATATAAAGGTAAAAGTTCAGTGATGCTAGTACTACTTTTCTCTCTCCTTGCTGAAAAAAAAATCTGACAATAAAATTTAAGGAAACAGATATAGCTCAGAGGATGTAGGATTTCAGTCCATAATTAATTGGCTCTAAGATAAGGTGGCATGGCACAAGAACAACCATTTGTGGAAAGCAAGCCTCTTGCCCTCCTTTACATTGCATGGACGCTACCCACCCCAGGGCAGGTGTAGCACTCACACCCAATCCTAGCACTGGCCCAAGAATCAATGGAAAACACTAGAAGGCCACCCCATGACTGCATGTGTCTTCGAAGTATGTCTAGACACAAACCACAGCGTTCTACCATTGGTCCCCCAAAGCCTCAGGCACACCCCTTATACAGAATGCATTTAGCCTATCTCTAACAGTTTCAACATTGGTAAAAAGTCCATCACAAGTCTCCTTCTAGATATAAGGCAGACTGCACTGTGAGCTCCACACTAATGAAGAGAAGCTTGAATGCTTCCAACATTCAATGGCACCAGATAAACATTACTATTCCAAAAGGTATAAACAGGGGGATGCAAAGGAATGGGACCAAAACAAGTCCAGAATCCATCAGGATATATACACAGATCAGACTCCTAATGATCCTACTGTCTTCAGCCTCCCAAGCTTGAAATTACAGGCGCGTGCCACGACACCCAGGCTTAGTCACCTTCTCGGCACACCTTGCGGGGTGGAGCGATCCCTGCATCTTGCCTAAGCAAATGTTTTAATCTGCCGAGCCATCTGCCATCCCTAGGATAAATATTAAATCCTGTAGTTCCATGTGGAAAGTGGAAATTAAAAATAAAAACCGAAGAAACCTTGAACACAGTATGGCCTTGAACTCAGTGTGCAGCCCCGACTGGCTCGGCATGTGCAGCCGTCCTGCTGCCTAAGCCCCCTGAGCAGAGCGCCCCGCCAGTCTGGGAAAATATTCACTGAAATTGAGTGAAGGGCTCAGCTGTTTTTAATCTGATCCGTAAGGTCCACTGAGGAAGCCTGACTCACAGAAACTCAGACTAAGTACCTAGTCTAGTCCCTTACCCTGCCTAGAAATAACTTTTAACATCCTTTACAGTGATTATTCAGTTTTATCTGGATCATAATGACACAAAGATTACCATGGCATCAAAATGTAGTTCAGTAACACTATTATGGTTTGTATCTAGTTGTTCCCTCAAAACCTCACCTAGTTACCAGGGCAACTTCTAGAGTTTGTGATTAATTCGCAATCCAGAGATCATGTCTGTGAGTGCTACTGGGACTGTGGGTGTGAGAGCTGCTGGGATTATGGGTGTGAGTGTTGCTGGGATTGCGGTGTGAGTGCTACGCCTGGCCTGGGGCGGACAGCGTGAATGCAACATAAAGGAGACAGACTTGCTCGCTGATGCTGTTGCTGCTACTGCTCCTCCCTTTTGCTCTACTGCTTTGCTGTTTTCTGCTGCCATGAACTGCTGCCCTCTGCCATGTGCCAGTCTGCCTTGCGGCGAGTTGAGTATGGACTGAAACTTCCACAAACTATGAGCTAAACAAACCTCTCCTTCCTTTATTTTGGGAGTCGGGTACTTTGTCCACCAATGGGAGAAACGTAACTGAGACAATCAGGCATCAGGAGCTGGAAACTTTTGCTCCTCAGTTAGTCACGGGTGTCTCACTCTTGCTTCTTGTCATTGTTCTTGGTTCCATGTAAAGACAACTACAGGTACTATCATCCAAGTTCTCTCCAGCTAGATGTACAGTGTTGGGAAACTACAGCAAATGAAACAAACCACGTTTGTGCAAGTGTGTGTGTGCACATGTGTGCATTCCAAGGACAAGAACAAAGCAGATAACATTCACGAGCCAGCAGAAGGAAAATAAGTCAGAGGACAATAAACGGGGAAGAAAGACAGGGCAGGTCTGGGCTGCACCTATGCTGTGCTGTGTTACAGAGGAACCGGCTGCATGACAAAGGCCCAGGGCTATGGAAGGAGCTGGATGCAAGACGACTAGACTTTTGCTTAAATACCTATTCTTGATTAAAAACAACAAATCACATGGTACTAACTGGTAATGGAATGGTTCACAGGAAAGCAATAACAAGTAAGGTTATCAACTCTAATTAATAAAGATATTAAATGATTATTAGAACATCACAAAGGATTGTTGTGGACATCCCCCTGAGGAAGAAATAGGATCATGGCACAAATGAAAAGGTAGACTGTACTGGTAGATCTTGACAAGCCTTCATCAGAGTTCAGCTATGTCTACTACTTACAACAGGAAGACTTGGACCAAGCCACACAAGGGCATGGATGAAGCAACTACCTAGCGTAGCAGAATCATGTTTTCCTAGAGTGCAGCAGAAGGGCCCTGAGCCACACCCACCACACAGGTCATATTCTCTGCCTCTGCTCTGTTCCTGTATAACTCCTTGTCTCTAGCTCTCAGAAGCTCACGTGATAGGACAATTCTTTCTATAGAATTCCAAAATTAAATGCTGTGTGATACCCACAGTGAACCTGTAGTGAAGGTCTTCATGACTTTCATTACATACACTCAGAGTGAACATTTAATTAACAAGACACACAAAGGCTCACAAGGATGGATATGGTAAATAACCTGATCAATTTACACATGTGTATTTTATCACATCATTTAGCAATATCATTGAGAGGCATTTCCAGCACAAAAGGCTTTGCTAGCCCATTTCGTCTCTATTAGTGCTACTTTTGTTTCAAATGAAATGAGACAGACATTTGGTGTCCCTTGATGAGTGTTTGGCTTTTCTCATAGATGCTTGCTCTTAGCCCATGTGCACTGTCCTGTGTCTGGTGCATATGAGAACAGGGCACAAGAGGTGCAGCATGTCCTCTTAGTGCTGTCACAATGATGCGGCAGAAAAGGGTGGTAGAGTGAATCTGTTAGGTAAGGGCATAAAGGATCCATTCTCAGTAGTGCCTAGAGAAGATCCATCAGGTGCAGAAAACCTATTCTAATAAGAAAGCCAAAGCAAATTAAAGCATCTGTAAGTGCCAAAATGTCAAGAAGCAAAACCTGTCTCAGTTACTCTTCTCTTGTTGCTGGGACAAATACCCCCAACACACAAAATGAAGGAAGGAAAGGTTTATTTATTTAGCTCACAATAAGAGGAGGTTTTAGTCCATACTTCACTCCAGTGAGTAAGTTTTGTTGCTATGTCAATAATCATGGATACTGACTCCAGGCAGAGCAGCACATGGCAGAGGGCAGCAGTTGATGGCAGAGGCAAAGAGCGGAGAGCAGAAGGAGGGGCAGCAGCTCAGGCAGCTGGCCACCCTCTCTTCCCTCCTTACATTGTAATGCAAATTACCTGCCCCAGGGCAGGTGCAGTGTCCACACCCACAATAATCAATCACAACTCCACCCTACGACTACATGAGGCTTTGGAGGGACCCCTATACACAAACTATAACCCATACATAGGCACACATATACGAAAAGGGATATTTCACTTTGTGAAAAATAAAATAGTGTTTGCTATTACCATGAAAGTTTGTGGGAAAAAGAGTGAGAAAGTATATGTTCATGTATGTTTATGTATGTTAGAAATACATTTAAAATTAAACACAAACTTCTATTTATCTTGTTATTTTTATTAATTTTTTTAATTTCATTTTCTTTTTCTTGTTTCAGAACTTTTGTTTGTTTATTTATTTTTATGGCCGGCTCAGCCTGCCCTGAGGGCAGGGCTGGCACAGCATGTGGTGCCGGGGATTGAACCACGGTCCCTGCAGCCACCTAAGCTTTCCTAAGCAGGCACTTTAGACCACTGAGCCATCCTGCCAGGCCCCTATCTTGTTATTTTTGACTGATAAAACAAATCTTGGGCTGGGGAGATTGCTCAGTGGAATAAATGAATAAATGCTTGCTTAGCAAATGCAAGGTCCTGAGTTCAATCCTGGATACCACAAAAACAAAAAAACAACAAACACCCAAATCTATTTTCTCTTAGTTTTTCTTTTTTCTTTCCTTTTTTTTTTTTTTGGAAAGGTCTACAACATGATCAGGGTCTCACTACTAGGTCAGACTCCTAGTGATCCGCTTGTTTATAGCCTCCCAAGAACTGGGATTAACCAGCATGCGCTACCATGCCCAGTCTCAATTGCCTTCTCAGTGCACCCAGGGGGGCCAGCATTTCAGGCCC
The DNA here is from genome assembly GCA_004027025.1 of Myocastor coypus. Taxonomy (NCBI): domain Eukaryota; kingdom Metazoa; phylum Chordata; class Mammalia; order Rodentia; family Myocastoridae; genus Myocastor; species Myocastor coypus. The sequence continues at coordinate 29,762 of PVJA010015560.1, forward strand.
TGGATTTTGGGTTTTTTTTTTTGAAACAGAATCTCACCATTCAGCTCAAGCTGGCCTTGAGTCCACTTTGAAGCTCAGACTGGCCTGAGCTCACAGCAAGCCTCCTGAGCGATATGATTGTAGGTGTGCAACACCACAACTGGCTTTCTCTTGATTTTTGAAGCTACTCTGTGTGTGACTTCAAGTAGAAAGGTAATTCGGCAGTTCGGTCATATTCTGCACTTTTCACAGCTCCACCCCACACCTTACCTTTGACCTCTGGCCACTGAGTGCTGGACAAGGAGACTGACACAAGAATCAGATGGGTCCTGTAGTTGAGAAACTTCTTAAGCACAAAGGCATAGTTGGAGTTCCAGTACAGAGTAGCACGGTCCTACTGAGCCTTACAATGCTGAGTACATCTCTATTGACTGACGAGTAATCAAGCAGAGTCTTTACTTGACACTTTGGCATTGCCAAGACTCAAGCCCAAGATGCCTAGAAGAGCTCACATTGCTAGGCAAAATATTAATTCTTCTCATTGACCGTAAAGTATTAAATCTTGCTTAACTAAACTTCACACTCCGGTGAGTAAAGTTTTGTCGCTATATTTATAATCATAGATACTGAATAAATAAGAATCCCATCCACTCTGTAAAAGTTAGAAATAGTTTAGATATCATTGCTTTTGTTCAGGAAAAGTTGTTTATAATTATGCACAAGATCATTGACGGTAAGGACAACTTCCTACCTACTAAGGTACAAGACACTTAGTGTAGCCAAATGAGAGGTGAAGAGGGTGGTGTGGCAGCCTGTGCCAAATTTTGACTCATGGGGAAAATCCTATAGTATGTAAAAGATCATTTACATAAAGGATGACATCAAAATAAAGTATTTAAAAATCATTGCTGTATTTGAGGAGCAATTTGTACTTTAACATAGACTTGTTGGCATTTTTTAAATATGAGTATATACATGGATAGTATTTTGTGTTCCACAGTATTTTAAAATTTAACACATTGGAATATCTAGTTATGTGTGCTCTCACAAAATCCCACATATATGTGTGTGTATGAATGTCTCTAAATATGCATATGTGTCTATAATGTTTTGCAACAGGAATAGGGTTTAAATTATTGCATAAACCATTGACTATGGGTGGAAGACACAACCCTGTGCCCCCCATATTGGTCTCTAACCAATTCTGTGCCTGTGGAAACCACACCCTGTCCCTGGCCACTGGATAACACTAAGCTGACTCTGCATTTTGTTTCCCTTCAGCAGTGGGCAGCGAAGGCACCGAGCAGCCAGCCCATCGGGTCGTGGAGGAGGGAGCGCCTGGGAACTGCAGGAAGCCCCGAGGGTCAGCAGATCCAGGAAGCAGTTACAGACCTGGCCACCAGCGCTGGCCACAAATAGAACACATGGCTGCTGTAAGCTACCAAGGGCAGCATGGGTTTTACTACACTAAAGCAGGCTAGCATTGGAGAAGGAACACAGCAGAGCACCTGTCACATGGCCAAGAGTGACACCTTAATCAGGTGCTGTTTGGGGAAGGGTTGGTTGGTGAAGGCTGCGCCACAAATCAACTACAGATCAACTCCATGCCAGGGGCACCCACAGTACTATTCCACAGTGACTGAGTGAGAGACATGCATGGGAGCACAGGCTAGGCACAGGGCCCTGTGAAGGTTAGGCTCAGGCCTTGAGGGACATGGGCATGAGAAGGCAGGCCTAGAGAATATGGCATTCAGAGCTGGCTGAAAGTGCCCGCTGTAAATCCAGCAGTCTTTTTGAATCCCACTATACAGTGTACACACAGCAGAGATTGGGGATCTGATTGGTTTTCCCAGCTAAGTGAAGAAGGACATGCCTTGGCTTGGACAATTGTCATAATCTAGATGATACAGACAGAGGCACCTCTGTGGAAGGGGCCACAGTGTCAACCCACAGATTGCAAAGGTAGGCAGAGAAAAACATGGCTGCTGGATTCCTGCACTGCAGATCCTGGAAAGAAACCACTCACACAAAAGTACTGAGAAAGGAGGGAGCTTTTGTTTCTGTGGGGTATTTTCTAACTCTATTTCTTTTCTTTCTTTACTCTTCACTAGTTCTGGGAGATTTTAGGGTTTTGGGGTTTGAGATTCCTTCTTCTTTCTTCCATTTGCTCTTTTTCACTTTTTTCTTCTTAAATTTCTGCTCTTTCCTTTGTTTTACTTTTTGCTTTCCTCTATTCTTTTCATTCTTCTTTTTAAATTTCAGGTACTTTCCTTTTATTTCTCAATAGGATCCTTTATAACCCTAGCGTTTGTACTATAATTATACACTTCTTTTCTATGGTTAAGAGTGGCATGGTATTGCTTCTATCTTTTTTTTTTTTGGCTGGCTCAGCCTGCCTTAGGGTAAGGGTGTGGATCAAGGTAGTGGTTCTCAGGGTATGCTGACATCCATTCTGCCTTTGGTGTCACTGTTGCTGATTTATTGATATTGCTGAGGTGGCATAGTTACTGATTTTATTTGTATGCCAACAGCTGTGTGCCTTGGTGTCATTAATGACATTGTAGCTCATTTCTCAATAACTGGATAAGCCGAGTACACTACAAGTCCCTCTGCCAGGTGGTTGCATCGGGGACAGAACAACTACCTGTATTTAACCATGAGCAAAGACTGAAAAGCAGACATGAAACAAAGAGGTCGCCATACAAGCCACAAGGTCTTCCACTATAATGAACACTCAGATATTGGTGTGTACACACAACGCACAGACACATATGTACACACAGAGAAATGTGATACGCCAAGGGAACCAAATACCTTCAAACATTACCATATCCCTCAAAGTTAATCATGGAAAGTTGAGGTGGAGGAAATGCAAAAACACAAAGCCAAATTATTCCAAAGGATAGCAAAGCAGACTTTTCAAAAATACTTATATGGTATTTGGTGCATTGAATGATATAGCTAACTAATCAAATAATGGATATAATAAGCAAGAAGATGAACAAGCTTACAGTAAATACCCATAAAAAGACAGTTGATACAAAACATTGACAACTAGTGTAGAAAAGAATTAGCATTAACAAAAAGAAATCAAGCAAATTCAAGAGATTATAAATTTTATTGAAAATATGGGCAGCAAAAGTAACCAATGGGAGGGCAGAGTGTAAGAACTAGAAGACAGGGCTGATATTGAAGACTGGTTATTGGCGATACCTTAGAAAGAGTGACAGAACATCACAAATGGAATCTGCAACTACCATAAGACACAAAAACATTAATTGAAAATTAATTGGTGTTAGTAAAAATAAGACCATAGAAAAAATTGTATAAAAATTGCTTACAAAAATAATGGCATAAATCTTTATAAATATGCTGAAAGATGGGCTAGGGAGATCACTGAGGGGTCTAAGACCCTGCCTGGCAAGCACAAGGAACCAGGTTTGAGCCCTCATACCACATGCAGTGTCAGTCTCAGAACTCCAAATGCACTTGCCAGCTACAGAAAGTAGGTGTAGTGGTGTAGGCCTGTAATCCCAGCACTAGGGAAGCTGAGACAAGAGGATCATTGCAAGTCCCAGCTGCATAGTTGTCTGTTTGTACCAAATAAATACCTGTACCAAACATATAAATAAGTTGAAAGAACTTAACAAACAGATAAGTAAAGCATGCAGATCACCAAACAGGTATCACTAGAAAAGAGTCTCTTCATGACACAAGAGAAACTTCCAGAAGTCTATCATAAGAACCATATCTTCAAAGCTGTTACAGAAGAGCAACACTTTACTTATAGAAGTAAATTAGAATTACAGTACTAGAATTACAGTAGACTTCCTAACACAAAATTGGAAGGGCAGAAGAATTCTGAGTAATGTGTTTCAATCCCTAAAGCAACTTCCAACTCAAACTGATACATCCTGCAAAACTATCTTTCAAAATTAATAGAGGGATTAAGTTATTTCCATGGCAAAAACACAAAATAATCGTGACCATAAAATCCACACTTCAAAAACTTCTCAAAAGATATGCTAAAAGAGATGAAGTTAACAATGTCTAAGAGAATGAATGTGCCAAGCAGGCGAGGAATTAAGAAGAGGGGAAGAAAAGTGAATCAGCAACAAGAAAATAATGCAATGACAGGAGTAAGCCAATGCCTGTCAGTGATAACTCTCAACGTAAATGGTGAGTTTCCACAAGCAAGAGGCACAGACTGGCAGAATGGATGATTAAATAAAATCCAATGGCATGCTATATGCAAGAAAAACACTTAACCCCCAGAAATTGTTAGACTAGAAATGAAAGGAAGGAATATAGTCACTATCACTGTAATGCTAAGAAGGAAACAATTCATCAGAAAAGGAAAACAATTATGAATATATATATAAACCTAACACCTTACAACCAAATTGATAAAAGGAACACTACTGGATGTAAAAGGTTAGATAACTATCAATACAGTTGTGGCAAGGAAACTCATTACTTCATTATCACAAACAGACAAATAAACTAGACAAAAAATTCAACAATGGATACCAGAGTTGTAATAAATTACACCGTTCTAAGAATCAAATGATCATGCCATGCAATATGCCAGAACTTATGAAATGCAGTGAAAACAGTCCTAGGAGGAAATTTTATATCTGTGAATGTTCACATAAGAAAAACAGAAGAGGGGCTGGGGAGATAGCTCTGTGGCAAAAGTGTCTGCCCGACAAGTGCAGGGTCATGAGTTTGAACCCTTGTCCCACACACACACACACACACACACACACACACACACACAAAAAAAAAAGAAGCCCAGTTAAATAACCTAGTGACCTGATTCAAGTTCTTCGAAAAATAAGAATAATTACAATCAAAAGGTAATGTAAGAAGGAAGTTAAAGATCAGAGCAGAAATTAATGAAACTGGGACTAAAAATGTACACAGAATAAATCAGAGAGCTGGTTCTTTAAGGTAATAAACAAAATAGATGAACCTTTTGTCAATAATACCAATAAAGGAAGGAGCCAAATCAATGCAATTACAGACCCAAAAGGTAAAATCACAGTAAATGCCACCGATTTCATTAAATGAATAGACATAATAATTGTCAACAAGATACTGGCAAACAGAAAGCTGCAAATCACAGAAGATAAATCATAAATTGTGAACTAAGTAAGCTTCACCCCAAGGATGCGAAGATGGTTCAACAAATACGAGTTAATTAATGTAATACATCACATAAATATTAAAAAGGCCAAAATCATACAATCATCTCAATAGACACATGGAAAAGTGTTTGACAAAATGCAACATCCACTCATGATTTAAAAACTCTGAATGCACAGTAGAACCTTATTTTATTCTTTCATTTATTTATTTTTTATTTTTATTTTTTTTCTTGTTTCAGAACTTTTGTTTGTTTATTTATTTATTTATTTTTATGGTCGGCTCATCCTCCCCTGAGGGCAGGACTGGTGCAGCATGTGGTGCTGGGGATCGAACTGTGGTCCCTGCAGCCACCCAAACCTTCCTAAGCAGGCGCTTTAGACCACTGAGCCATCCTGCTGCGCCCTAGGACCTTATTTTATTCTGACAAAAACTTTTTATGGAAAACGTACCACCAACATCATATTAAAAAAGAAGATAGGAATGCTTTTCTTCTAAGATCAGAAAAAATACAAGATATCTACCATCACCACTACTGTTCAACACAGTTATTTAAGTATTAGCCACAGTAATCAAGCAAGAGAGAAATAAAAGAAACATGTAGGAAAGGAAGAAGTCAAGTTATCATCATGCAAATGACATGACACTCCATGCTGAAGACCCCAATTTCCACCAAAAGACTCCTAAAATGAACAACAAAATTCAATTATGTAGAAGGATACAAAAATCAACACCAAAAGAAAAAAAAAAAAAGCTGGAGAGCAGTCCTGTACACTGATAATAAATTCACCAAGAAAGAAATTATGGAAATAGTATCTTTCATGATAATATCAAGAAAAATGTAAGACTTACAGGATTTAAAAAAACCAATGAAATAAAATACCCCATACAATGAAAACTACAGTACTCTGAAAAAAAGATTTAAGCCAACATCAGAAAATGAACTAATATCCCCTGCTCCTGAATAAGCAGAGTGAATATCATCAAACAGCCATACTTCCAAAACTAATATGTAGATTTATTGCAATCTCAATCAAAATACCACACCACTCCTCACAGACCTAGAGAAAGCAATTCTAAAATCATGCAACCAGAAGAGGCCCCAAGCAGGAAAAGCAATGGTGGCCACAAAATTAGCATTGGACTCATCACAACCCTTGAAGTTCCATAGCAAAACCATAGTGATAGCAACAGGATTGTAGGAACACTGGCAGTCCACATGCTGAAGAACGAATCCAGATCCGTGGATCTCCCTAAACAGTAAGCTAAAATAGAAATGTGCCAATGGCTTAAACATTAAAGCAGAAGCACTTCCTCTGCTGGAAGACAGTATTGGTGAAACACTGGAAGGCATAGACATTGCAAGTGGTGGGACTCGGCACTTCTCAGGGGAAGTACAAGCAGCCAACGCATGCGTAAAATAATGTCCAAATTCAAAGGCATTAGAAGTGCAAATTAAAGCAACACTGAGATTCCATCTTACACCGGAAAGAATAGTTATACTGAATCAACAAATATCATTTGATCCCTGGTATAAATAAATAAATAAATAAATAAATAAATAAATAAATAAATACAAACAGTTACTGGCAAGGCTGTCAGGCAAAAGGAACTTTTCTCCATTGCTGGTGGGAGTATAAACTGCTACAGCCATTATTGAAATCAGATATTCCTCAAAGGAACTAAAAATAGAAATTGCATTCAACCTATCTCCTTTCTACGTATCTTCCCAAAGGAGCATTATAGCAACACATGCGTACCTGTGTCTATAGTAGCGTAGTTCATAACCTCTGCCTCTTGGAAACAGGTGCCACGTGGGCAGCAATTGATGAATGGCTGAAGGAATGTGCTATGCACCCACCAGGGAGTACAACTGGGCCAAAGAAAGATAAACTTGAGTCATTTACAGTAAGGTGGAAGCATCTCGAGAACGTAAAGTTAAGTGCAGTGTTTCCATCCTACAAACTTCAATACAGAATGGTTTCTCTTGCATGAGATGCCACAAACAGTATAAAGATAAGGAACAAAATAGAAAGCAGTTAGCAGTAAATGGGGAACCACATTTTTTGCAAATAGGAGAGGGGTCAATAGATGGAAAGAGAGTGGAAAGGCAAGGGAAGAGGATAAAAGAATTAAATTGTGCTATGTTTAGGTGCCAACTCCTCAAGATGAATGTCATTATGACGTGCTGCATAACTTACTAATGAAAAATAAATTTGGAAAAAATATTCTCTAATTCAATATACTGCTATAGAAATGAACACCTTGAATGCAGCCTGTAGATACAATGAAGTAGTTATAGACATACAGGGGAGGCCATGTCTGATTCTAAGAACAGAAGTAGAAAGGGTCAGAGCATGCTGAAGAAGAAGGGAGAGCTAGGTGCGGACACAGCCCAGCCCCCGCAGGCATCCCAAGGCAGCGCTGCAGGCGCTGCAGGAGTATCGCCAGAAGTTGCCCGTTGTGCATCAAAAGGACATGGATTTCACCCCATCCTAACAAAGATCAGTGAGAGTTGTAAAGAATGAATCACACTGGTACTTTACAAAATTAATTATGACCACAGAAAGGAGGAAATATTTTTAAAAGATGATTTAAAGACACAGTTGTATTTTTATATAAGTAGGAAAGAAATTACATTTGGGTCAATGGGGGAAACAAAAGTCAAATAGTCTTTAGGAGAACTGCACTAGAGCAGTGTATCCCTTCTGATTTATTATTATTATTATTATTATTATTATTATTATTATTAGCATTTAGAAGGGCCTAACTGTTGCTCAAGCTGTCCCTTGGCTTGCTGTGTAGTCCACACTGGATTTGAATGGCCTTGCGGATATCCTACAGCCTCAGCCACCTGAGTACAGGGATTACAGATAAATTACCACCTTGAAGTACTTATTTATTGAGAAAGTTGAATACCTTTGTATGACCGGTATTAAACACATATCAACAAAACATATAAACTTTCTTATTCGCACAGTTATCTTCCTATGTTATAGTAGCAAACGACTAAAATTTAAATAGCATTTGCTTTGTGCCAGCCATTAGTGCTAGGCAACTGGCACTGACTAAATGATTTAAGATAAGCCTCAACATGGCTGGCTGTGACGGAAGCAGGAGTCAGGGTGTTACATGTGAGGAACGAAATCAGTAGGCATCAGGACTCCGACAAAACTCACTGGCTCTAGTAACTCAGCAGGCATGGCTAATGGCATAAAATGATTCTGAGGTCTAGGTAACAAGTACAACTTGGCAAAAGAAATTTAAATGATTAAGTGCAGCTCAGCTTTTGAGATTTTATATCTGTAAAGCAATGCAGCTAATTCTTCATGAAAGGTGAGAGAATCTGGGAACACGAAGTGGCTTGGCTTCCTGGATGTGTAAAGTCCTCCGACCAGTTTCACCACTTCATTCCCAAGGACTGAAGTACCTCTCTTGAGCTCTGCAGAAAACACTGTTTTCAGGTTTGCAGCTCATTTCTCCAACAGTTCCACGAGTGGAGTTGGAGACAGCAGGGGGCACATGACCAAGATGGAAGCCTGGGTCTCTCCACACTGAAGAGCCCAGCAAGACAAGGAGGAGGAGGAGGAGCACGTGCGTGAGCTAATCCCCGGGAAGAGTAAGCCAGAGCTTGCAGGAACAAAACCAGACCTGTGTCCTGAGCTCACCCCCCAAAGTGCCAGGGAAGTTATTATTTTCCAAGCTTTGCTCCAAATTACCTTGAAGGGTGGCAATTCCAAATCAAGAACAAGTCAATCTACACAATTATTCTGTTCATGTTTTTCTTGTAATGTATTTGTCAAAAAGGTTGCCACTACTCCAGATACAGAGAAAATCTTATACTAAGTGGTGGGTATAACCAAATAACTCATTCTGGAAACTTCTCACCTAGGAGTAATATATAATAATTCTAAATGTAAACCATTTAATGGAATACTGTTTCCTTAGCATAACATTTATTTGCTCCCTCAACAACCACAAAATCCTTATAGACAGCTAGTTGACAACTGACTGTTTATTACCAACGGAGGAACCAGGTTAATAGAGTAATAACTTGAATAAATTAACACTCACTATTCTAAAAGAGAAAGTTAAGGAAAACAGCCCTTTCTCATTCACATAAACATTTTTACTGCAAGGAAATGTACATTAAAAATAAATGTAAACGTGGGAAACAAGAGCAAAAGCACCTGTGCTTTATTTGTGCATATGCGGTTCACTTGCTCATTAATTTTCACAGGCTCTAGAAATCCCATGTTCCCTTATTTGTAATAGGAAATAAGTAAGGCATTAACTCCTGAGGTATTACGGAAAGACAGATGGCTTTAGTCTTTATCAGGAGGAAGTTTATTATTATAGCCTTTAAATAAAATTCATTTCCCTATTATTATTTGCACACTAGAATTTCAGAACTCTAGAAAGTATGCAGTTCTTCTTTAAATAGATTTCTACATTTTCATTATGTGGAACCAAGAAGTACCTGTTAACTATAAACCATTTCTATGAATAAGATTTGGCTTTTTAAGGAATAGGTCCATATATACAGAGCATTAATTTTTTAATGACCTTAACAGAGAATTTCAAGTGCAATGCTTTTAGTGTTTAGAGGTTCCTGCACCATCGTGACCACAGAACGCTGACTATATTAAGCATCGTCAGGTGACTTCAAGGCCTGAATATGGCCGGCCAGATACCTCAGGGGATTCAAGCCCCTGCTTAGGTAGACGCTGGGATCTGGGTTCAGTCTTCTGCATGCTGTGCCAGCCCTGGTGCTGGGTGCACTGAGATAGCAACCAAGACTGGGCATGGTGGCATGCACCTGAAATCCCAGCACTTGGGAGGCTAAAAACAGAAGGATCATTATGAGTCTGATCTGTGTAATGATACCATGTAGACCCTGTAGTAAATACATTTAAAAAGAAGGAGAAGAGCGAGAGGGGGGGGAGGGAGAGGGAGAGGGAGAGGGAGAGAGAGAGAGAGAGAGAGAGAGAGAGAGAGAGACAGAGAGAGCTGAATAAACATGCCATTTCCTGTCTCCAGCCTTTTGGGATCCTGTGTGTTAGAGATTCTTGAACAAAATTATCATTAGAAACTCTCATTTGCTAAATTCAGATGTTTTGAAATGCTACACTCTGATAAAATCAGGGATACTCGCTTTCAACTCCAAGCCTATGCAGTCTATACTTCTAGCCATTGGAGAAGAAAAATAAAACACACAAGCTGAGTTCAAGAGATATGTCTTTTAGAATTTTTGTTGTTTTTTCATAGAGAACACTTTAATAGTTTTTAGTGATTTTTTTTTTTTTTTTTTTTTAATGTTACATCAACCTACAAAATGTCAGATACATGCATGGCCTTTAAAGTCTGTGTGACAGAAAGGTTTACCGCCTGGGCACTCTCATCGCTGTGGGTCACACCACCACCATCTCTTTAAAACAGACACTGCATAGCCGGGTGTGGTGGCTCACACCTGCAATCCCAGCACTCGGGAGGCTGAGGCAGGAGGATTGGTGCAAGTTCGAAACCAGCCTGGGCTACAAAAGTGAGCTCAAGGCCAGCCTCAACTGCATAGCGAGACCCTGTCTCAAAAAGACAAAACAAAAAACAAAAACAAAAACAAACAAACAAACAAAAAACCCCAGACACTGCATAGATAGCTGCTGGGAGGAAGACCGGAAACCAAGAAGGAAGTGGGATGAGGAGGAAAAAAGTAATCCCAGCACTCTGGGAGGCTGAGCCAGGGTCAGAAGTTCAAGCCAGGACTGGGCAGTTTAGTGAGCTAGGTAGAATCTGTTTCAAAATAAAAATAAAAATGTCTGAGGATGTATCTCAGTGTTAAAACTAGGAAGAAAGAAGGAAGAAGAGAGGGAGGGAGAAAGGGAAAGCAAAGAAAGCCATCTGAGGTCTCAAAGGGGCAGCAGGAGCAGCAGGGCGAGCCCCTGCGGGGTCCACCCCAGAGACAGGAAGTGTGCTGCATGAATGACCTTCCTCCTAGGAATTAGCTTCCTTGATCCTTAAAAGAACTCTGTCAGCTAGGTACTATTATTACGCAGGTCTCACACATGAAAGGGAGGCTAAGAAAGTTCCAGTCCCTTGGATTAGGGTCGCAGCAGCAATTACGGCAAGGGCAGAACAAGTGCTTGTTCCGACTCTGACTGGAAGGCTGGCTCCTAATTATGATGGGAGGGACGATAAGCAGGGCCGGGGGCTGGCCTTCCTGTATACACATTTCAAAGAAATGAGGTGCCTCATAATGAATATGTGCAAAACAGCCTCTGGATTTCCTCCCCTGCAGCCATGCTTGAATCTCTGCTCCTCCCCACTGTGTAAGCACTACTGTCACTCTGCCTGCAACACAAAGCCCAGAAACATGTTTGGCGTCTCTTTTTTCCTTACCTTAAAATGCAATCCATGCATAAGTCCTAGACACTGAGAAGCCAAGTGCTACCACGCCTACTCTCTTTGCAATGTCATGTTGTATCACTGTATCAGTGGCAGACCAGTCCTCCTCTGGCCTCTTAGTGCCTTTCTATCCATTTCTACAACTTCATTAGTCATCTTGAAACACAAAGCACACCATGATATTCCTCAGCTTTAAAGCAAGTTGGTAGCTTCCTTCCCCTTGAGGTAGATCTAAGCCTCACCTCAGGTTGCGTGGACTCTGCACTGTCAGGCTGATCTGCCTGTCGAGTCCCATTTCCTGCTACTCACTGGGATATGTTCCAAGCCCCTGGTGTCCTGTGCTCTACTGGGGACCCAAGCCAAGCTCCTGTTCTGCAAAAGCTTCTCCTGCCTGTGGTGTCACTTCTTTCCTTCTTCTGGTGACAGCTATTCCTCATTCTGAGCAAATCTCACCTTTTAAGTGCTACAATTTGTATAATTTCCATAACATAATATTCATATTATAACCTCTGGTATACTTTATACAACGGTGTATGAAATGTTTTATCTATTGCTTTTTTTTTTTTTTTCTTTTTGAGACAGTGTCTCGCTGTACAGTTCAGGCTGGCCTTGAGCTCAGTTTTGTAGCCCAGGCTGGTCTCGAACTCTTACGGATCCTCCTGCCTCAGCCTCCCGATATCTATTGCTTTATACTCAGGACAAATCCCAAGTCAAACACCATGGCTGTTGTGTTGGTCATTGTCTTCCCAGATGCCTATGAACACTTGCAATAGCTTGTATCTAGATGTCCCCTTAAAACCTCATGTGGACAGCTGGGGGTCAGCTGGATCTAGAGCATGTGATGCTGAGGTCAAGGGTGTATGACCACTAAATTAGTTCACTGATGACATAGTCCTGGGAGTGGAAAATTGTAGAGATACGTAATTAGTGTCTCACAAGGCAAAGAGCAATAAAACAAAGCCCAGGGATAGCAGTGGTTTGGGAATCCTAGAAAGCTGAGATTCAAGGAGAAAGATAACAGCTTACCCTGAAGGCTTTCCATTAGCAGTCTCCACCCTTGCTTGAAACCTTTGTAATTAGTATTTGTGTGAACCTAGCATTGGGCAAATGGAGGTCAGAGATTGTAACATTTCTTTACTAAAGTGATTCAGCACCTGAGTGCATTCCTTGTCCCCAAATAAAAGTGAGATACTTCTGAGGGTCAGGGCTCACTTTGAGAGAGACAAATCTCAGTGAGTCCTCAGAGCTAAATTCATCGGGTTTCTCGTTGTTCTTTTTGGCACCTACACAGAACAACACAAGTGGCGCGCAACGCGGGGCAAGGAAGATGACCAGGGGTGAGTTAAGAGAGGCCTGACCGAGTGGGAAATGTACACCCACAGTAGGCGAGACCACCGGCAATAGCTCAGAGCAATTCCGCTTAGATAGAAAAAGAGTATGGCCATAGAGGCATTACTCAGGAGCAGGGGGTAAAGGTGAAACCCAAAAGTTTTGAAGATTTGTTTTTCCTTATAAAAAGATATTGTTTATGGTTTCAACCTAAAAGAAAAGCTGCTCTAGACTTAGAAGTCTGGAAGCAGGTCACAAAAGCTCTATAAAGAGGGCACCAGCAAGGAAGAACCTGTCCCTCTAAATGTGTGGTCTTTGTGTAGCCGTATCTCCGCGGCTTTGGAGCCTCTGCAGTCTGACTCTGAGGAATCGAGTCTGCAGCCAATTCCTCAGACTCAGGAAAGCACTCTTATAAGGGGTTCAGTTGATGAGGATATTATGGGACATGAAGGCAGCACCATATCTCTTAATTTGTCCTTCTTGGGTAAGAATCTAAATCAGAAAATCCGAAAGTAAAGCAAATATTTCTGGTTCTTCAGCCTCTGTCCTCTGATTCTGAGGACTTTTCGGATGCTCAGTGGAATGGATTGAAAAAAGAGGCAAATAATATCCAGGAATTATCCAGAGATGGGGAAGAGGTTTTGCTTGTGTTACTACAGATACTGGAGAAGTAATTTGGGTACCAGCTCGACGAATAAAACCTAGAAAATGAGTAAGTGTAAATATTCTGATATAAAATCTCCACTTGATGAAAAAACTCGCTTGATACTTTATAGGACACTAAGAAGTAAATTTCTTAGAATTTGGACTGGAAGAAAACCAGGGAGAAAAAACAAAGAGATGAAAACTAGCTGCCTTATTGCAGTTTCAGATCCAAAGGTCTGATTGATTCTCTTGGCTCCAAGAAGAGTGCAATGATGATAAAGTTCACCTGCTATGGCTGTCAGAAGCCAGGCCAGAATAAGAGGCATTGTTTCAAGAGGCCCACAAGCCATGCCCTGACTGCCAAAGAAGCTGTTTAGAAGTGAGGCTGCACTCTGAGGCGAAGGCCCCAGAGCTCAGACTCAGCTTCCCAGATGATCCAGTAGGACTGAAGGGCACTGGGCCTGCCTGTTCCCTCTGGCCGGACAGTTTCTGTGATCTGCACGGAGGAGCCCTAAGAAATCATGACCAAAAGGAAAACTCAGCCTTTTGCTGGACATTGGCACAGGTCTCTTTGTTTTTCTCTAACCCTGACTTTTCTTCCAATTATCATACCTCAATTAGAATAAAAACATACAAATTAAAATTAGCTTGCTGATGTTAACTGTTCTCTTACAAAGATAACTAAAAAGAGAAAAAATAGGGCATTCTGGTTTTCATGAGTCCTTAAAGTTTAGAGATGAATAAAAACTAGAGGGACTTATAACAAACTTTCAGACTTCATAAATAAAAGGGTCTAAGCTATTTTACCTACCCAAGATAAAAATGCCTGGTGTCTCTTGAGGGCCTTTAGGTAGAACCTCTGGAGAGTTTCTGTGACTGCCGGTTCCCAACAGCGACCCTTTTCAGCCTGAAGAAGCCAGAGCAATCATCATCCATATGCCCCTCATGGCAGTTCAGGTTACTTCTTCAGAGGGGGATCATTACAAGCAGCCAAGTTAGACAGAAATATTATAGGCAGTCAGATAGGGCTAAGCCCGCAAAAGAGATAACACCAAAGGCAAAAAAATCTAGCAGCTATGGGAGGGACAGATGTTCCTGCTGTGGGTCAGACCTAAACGCCAAAGGTCAAACAAATGCTGACCTCTTTTAAGATTGACATCTAGGATTAATCATCACCCAAAGGGAGCCAGAGGAACATGACATTTGGAGATCATCCATCAGAAATCGTTTTTTTTTTTTTTTTTTTCTTCTTCTTGCATCAGTGTGATGGCTTTATTGTCATTTCTGGTAAGTATTAAAGGTAACTTTAATTATTAGGTTTATATTCCAAATTCATCACTCAATAGAAGAGTTCCCTGATGGAAAAAGTCTAATAAATACTAACACCAAGGTAAGGCAAGAAAAAGGGGACTTTTTCTTCCCCAAGGAAAGTACTTTAATGGTGTAGGTGCTAATAGAATGTTTCCACTGCCAGATCTGCCATCCTGCCAGAATACCAATGTTGCTTATCTTAATGATTAGGATTCATTGGGAAATCTGTAGAGGAGAGACAGCCCGGGAGTTAGTTAATACTTCCAATAGAAGCATCAGACTGGAGCTCTATGAAGCTCTGTTGGAGCTTTATGGCTCTGCCCAGATGGCAGGAGGAAAGGAATTAAGATGGAAATACTTCATTATTTAAAAGGAACACAGCCCTTCAAGGTCAATAAAGACCCAGGATATAAGAGAACCTGTGCTGTAATATCCTATAACTCAGAGGTGTCCCAAATTTCCTGGTCAAGGAGATTATGGGACCTCAGAGGAAAGGGATGAATGAACTGCAGTGCGTCTAAGGAGAGTCACCCAGAGAAAAACATTCTCTCAGGCTTTCACAGAAAGCAAAATAGCC
>PVJA010015561.1:0-45254 GCA_004027025.1 Myocastor coypus
CTCTCTCTCTCTCTCTCTCTCTCTCTCTCTCTCTCTCTCTCTCTCTCTCTCTCTCTCTCTCTCTCTCTCTCTCTCTCTCTCTCTCTCTCTCTCTCTCTCTCTCTCTCTCTCTCTCTCTCTCTCGTTTTTTTTCCAGAACCAGGGATTGAACTCACGCCCTTATGCTTGCCAGGAAAGTGCTTATTCAGTTAAGCTATCTCCCCAGCACCTCCACACCCAGTCTCAATCACCATCTCAGTGCACCCTAGGATCAGGGCCAGCATGCAAGGCCTGGAGATAGAACTCCAGCCCCTATGCCAGCTTGCAGGGGCTTTAATCCACTGAGATATTTGGTTGGGCACAAGAAAACAGAAGCATCTTAAAGAGAAAACAATTAGTTACTCTTCACTTGTAGATAAAAATATTACCTCTTTTCAGTAAGATAACTTTTGGACTTAGAAAAAGAAAGACCATGGTCCCATGTGACGCAATTCTAATAATGAGATCTTGACTTCTTTTTAAATTATTAAATTTTTAATACTTTATTTTCATGACTCTGTCGAACATTATAGACATTCTGTGTTCAAAGAACTCTCATTTTAGAGAAAAATACTTTAATAGCCAGTATGTCCTTTCTAATCTAATAATAAATTAAAAGAAAAATAGAAACTAATATTTTATTGAATTTCTCCAATTTCATTTGCTAGCATTTTTGTCCTTGAAGAAGAGCCAGAGGAAGGTTTTCACAAAATAATAAAATAGAAACTTTGAAGGTAAGATAGGATGCATATGAAATGAATAGGTCATTCAGCAGAATTCATCGCTATTAAAGGAATACTGGCTAAAGGGAAAAAAGATAATTTAGTCTACTCCTTGCATTCTGATAATATGTAAATGTAATCTTCCTGGGTCTTATTATTTTTCTATTATAATAAAATCTTTAGTAAATCTTGAGCCTATTCCAGTGAAAGGTTGTGATTTCTCCATTAATTGTGAGATTATAATGCCAGTAGATACCAAAGAACTTGGAAAAAAGATAATTTCAAATGCTTAGAAGTCCACTCTGACCAGAAAATAAATTAAAATATTGCTATAAGTAGACTGAATGCAGTTTCAGAAATGTAGTTTTCATATGTTAAAGCAATATTTTCCAACTAGAATTCTGTACTGAAACTTAGTTTAATATTCAAGGTCAGTGAGTACTCAGGACATAAGAGAACCTATACTGTCACATCTTGTGGTGTCCCAAATAGTCTGTTTAAGAAGACTCAGTGAGATAGCTCAGTGGAATAAGTGCAGGCCTCACAAGGAAGCAAAGTCCTGAGTTTGATCCGTGGTACCACTCCCCTCCCCCCCCCCAAAAAAAACCAAGAAGACTATGGGGCCACACAGACAAGAAATTGATGATGTATAGTGAGCATAGGGAAAGTCATCTAAAGAGAAAATATTCTCTCACGCTTTCACAGAGAGCACACTGGTCCAGTAATGAGTCAGTCAGATGGCTGACACTGACAAAAGACCTACAAATTGGTGTACATGGTTTCAGGGTAAATCCTGAGAGGATTTGACTGACTTAGTCGGATGCAAAAGTTATATTTTTTGTTATATAGGTCTTGCTTTATCTTGGTCTTAACCATCCAGTATAAAAGTATAACTATGAGATATAAAAAATAAAGCCACATTACTGTGCTGAGCTGTAAAGGGCTCAAGTCAACAACTTTTGATACTAGTTCTGAAAATAACCCAGTACTTTAATGGACTTCTGGACTATATTGGGTTATTTTGCTGAATTCATGCACCTACAATATTTGAATGGCAATGGAACATCCATCTCTGACAAAACAAGACAAAAAAAGGAGATAAAAATGAAGGACCAAGCCGGGCGTGGTGGCTCACACCTGTAATCCCAGCACTTGGGAGGCTGAAGCAGGAGGATCGCTGCGAGTTCGAGACCAGCCTGGGCTACAAAAGTGAGCTCAAAGCCAGCCTGAACTGCACAGTGAGACCCTGTCTCAAAAAGCCAAAAAAAAAAAAAAATTAAATAAATAAATAAATAAATAAAAAATAAAAAAATAAATAAAAAAAAAAGAAGGACCACTGCATAGTAAATATGTTTATTCAAAATGGGATAGATACACAGCTACTATCTCTTAGTTAAATGAGAAGGAGGATTTGTATTAAAAGCATTTAGACAAGATATGTCTGCATCTTGAATGAATAACTACTACAAAGATAATAATATGCACTGTATTAATTATTGTAACTGTCATACTAATCTGTTTTGAAACTTTTCTCATTGCTATTTTCTCATTAAATTTAATTTTAAAAATAGGTAGTGAACAGCCTGTTGGAATTTATTTGATCAGTTTCATTTAAGGCCTCCAAGGCTAATGATAAAGGATACAGAAAATAAAATATTGACTTCAAAAAAATAAAAATAAAATAAACTTGTGATATATTTAAGATATACATTAATAAAAAATTTAAAATGTAAAGTCTATCTTTCTCATCTTCATGCTTATAAGCAAGGCTTTTATGTTGCTTGTAATAATGCCCATTCTTTCAAAAGTACTTTTGAATATGTGTATATATGTGTGTGTAAAAGCATATGTCTATGCACACAAAAATTTATGCAAATTAATATATTAAAACTTTTTTCTGTTGATTTTTTTATGTTATATTTAAATAAAACTTTTTGTTTACTTGACACTACAACTTGGATTCTTTTCCACATCTCTGCCTCCTTATTACTTATTTCATTTATTAGGGTTGGAGCATTCTCCTTTGCATGAGTACACCTTCAATAGTTCAATCATCATACAGTTTGGTTTTTTTTTTTTTTTGGTCTTTTTGAGACAGGGTCTTCCTGTACAGTTCAGGCTGGCCTTGAGCTCAATTTTGTAGCCCAGGCTGGTCTCGAACTCTCACTGATCCTCCTGCCTCAGCCTCCAGAGTGCTGGGATTACAGGTGTGCGCCACCACGCCCGGCCCAGTTTGGTATTTTAGATTATTTGACTGCAATAATGCTAAGCAAAAATATTTGTGTGAACATTGTTTCACACATATGCCATCACAAATGTCTGGTACATTCCTGGACAATGAATGACTGCGTCAAAGTGTTTACATGATTTAATAATTTTAATGATATCAAAATCATCCTATATTTATAATGTGTTATTTAGTTAAATGTCAACACATGAGAATGTTGTTTTGCTACTCATAACCATACTAATAGTGTGTGTATACAGCTGTTAATTAATATAACAAATAGACACTGTGTCCGTATTGCTTTAATTTGAATTTCTATTAATACTGTACATTGGACGCAATTTTGTATATATAAATCTATGTAACCATCTTCTAACTTTGCCGTTTTGGCCTGCTTTATTTGGGTTCCATTTTTTAAAATTTATTTATTTATTTATTTATTTATTTATTTATTTATTTTCTAATACCGGGGAGGATGGAGCTCAGCAAGTTTTTGGTATCTTCTACTTTGAAATAGATTCTCATAAGGCCACCAAATTGTCCAGACTGGGCTGGAAATTTTGATTACTGTACCTTATCCTTCTGGAGTGGTAAAATTATATGTTTGCACTAGCAAACCAACTGTGTCTTCTTCTTGATTTATTGAAAATCTTAGTTAACATTAACATTTCTCTGTGATGTGACTTCTATATACTTCTCCCGGTCATTGTCATCAATTTGTTTTTGTTCTACGAAGATACTTTATAAATAGCCATAACTGTCATTTTGTTTTCAAATGGTAGTTTTCTTCCTTATACGTGCTCTTGATCTAGAATTATGATTGTAAAACCTTTACATTTCTAGATTGTAGACTAGCTCAGGTTTTTCTCTAATATTTTTAAAGTTTCATATTTCATATACTACAAATACTTTGCTCAGTGATTTTCATCTATGGCCTGAGATCTAGGTTCTTTTCTTTTGCTTATCTTATTGCCAGCTAGGCATCTACTTTGTATTATACTGTTTTCAACTCTAAGAAGAAACTTGAACACTTCTACTACATTACTTTGGAGAGATTATTTACCCTGATTTTTCAATGTTTTATGTGGGGCATGATTATTTGAAAAAAAATGAGAAATAGTATAGATGTATATATCTTTATATTTACATACAACTCAGATATTTACAAGAATAAAATCCAATGAGTAAAGTCAGTAATACTGAATAAAATTATTTTGTGGTATCCTTGGCTTGTATATTCTTGAACGTATCAGATTCTTATGAAATCTCAGTTTGGTAACACTCACAGACATCAGTTATTTTGAAATAGCATATTTCAGAAACAAAAATAAATTCTATTACAAATGGAAATTAGATGAAAATATAGTTTATCTTATAAGATAATATGAGAAGCTATCTTGGGAAGAATATTTTGTCTGGAAAAATTTAAAGCTTTTAAGAACAATAGTTAAGCCCCTAAACAGCATGTGTATTTAATTAGAAGAATATTCTCTAAATTGCTCCCTAAGTAAATCCCTTTGACCCAGGTTTTTCTTTTAAGCTAGCTGTTATATGAGAGAAGAAGAAGAAGAATTTATACATGTAAGTGCCTGAGGTCAAAGAAAACAGTGCACAAAATGAAAATTGAGTGAGAGTTGTAAATTTCAAGTTGTCAAAATGAGAGGTATAAATATAAACTCATCCCGAAATCTCTTTACAAAATTTTCAAACTAGAGTATAAAAATAAAAGATACTGTGTCTGGTGATATAATGACATGCACTAAAGATAAAGAGCTAAATGCAAATACTGAGATATCTTTAGTAGGCTCATCTTAAGCAAATACACAACACTGTGATGACTACCAAGCATTATTCTGTCATTTAGTCTTCCATAGTTCAGTGAGCAACATGGTGTTATTGCCTGCACTGATAGCTGAATATAATGGTTTATACTTACATATTCCTCTGAAAGTCTTATGTGTTCATAGGTGGGGCTTTGTGGCTGCGACTGGATTATGAGATTATGGTTCTGATGAACCTATAGGTAATGAGATGCTGGGAGGCGCAGCCTGGTCAGAGGTCACTGGAGGCATGACCTGGAAGGATTTCTCTCCTGCTTACTCTTCAGGTGTCATGACAACTCTCTTCTGCTATGTCTTTCTACCATTACCCCTTGCTTTGGGTCCAGCTGTTCATGGATTGAAACAGCTACAAAGTGTGATTCAAAGTAAGCCTTTCCTCTTTTAATTTGTGGCTGTCAGGTTTTGAGTCTCAGCAAAGCACAAAGTGACTAAAATAGGGGGAAGTGCAAATGCAGAAAAGCAAATAAACTATCCTATGTTCAGGAGCCAGGGAATGCTGATTCCATGTGCAGTAACAAAATTTTGAAGTTGTTGGCGGCGCCAGCAGCAGCAGCTTTGCACGCCCCACTGAGTACAGATGATATGTCCATTTTATATGAGTCAAGGGAATCTGTGTATCTAGAATAACTAATCAAAATTATAAACAGGCAAACCTGCCCAAACCTTTGCTCAGTAGTTGTCAATGTAAGTCAGGACTGGAAAGGAAAAGATATTATTCCAAATTAAAAAGGACACAGAAAGAACCCAGACCACCAAGCATTCAAAGTCAAAGGCTAATCAGGAGATGTTGGTTAATCAAAGAAATTTATGGGGCTATGGTTATGAATACTGCTGGGATTATGGGTATAAATGCTGCTGGGATTTTGGGTGTGGATACTACACCCAGCCTGGGGCAGAGAGCCTGACTGAAACATGAGAGAGACAGAATTGCTCTCTGCTGCCATTGTTGCTGCTACCCTCTTCTTTTACTCTTGCTCTTTGCCACCACCATGAACAGATGCTGTATGCATGTGCCACTCTGTCTTGGATCCAGCTGAGTATGGACTGAAACCTACACTAATTGTGAGCTAAATAAACCTTTTCTCCCTTCGTTTGGGGTGTTGGGTATTTTGTCCCAGCAAGGAGAGAAGAACTGAGACAACACTATAAAGTAGAAGGATTTAAAAGTAAACCAATAAAAAGGAAGGCACCCAGAGATAGTAAGAATTCCACAAACATGTACTATAATTTTGGTTTCATATTTTTAAAAGAGAATAAAAACTAATTTATAAACAGAAATGATATAGAAATTCAAAAGATGAGATGATAGAAATTCAACAATTGTTAGATTGTATATTGTTGTCTTCAAAGTACTTGTTCATATTATCAGATATAAGCACATAAAATTATTTTAAAGTTGACTGCTCCTTTCAACAGACCAATAGAAATTAGCAGCCCAATTATCTTAGCTATCTTTTGTATGAATATATTTCCTTTTCCTTCTTTCTTTTCTTCCTTTCCCTCATCCTAGTGGTTCTCTCCTCTTGAGCAGCTTCTTTCCCTTTCACAATATCTGTTGTAGGGAAAGAAAGCTTCTGCTTTTAGAGAGACAGAAAGGGGACCTGAGCAGCTTGTCCCTCTTCTGTAATTTTGAAATCATAGCATTCATCTAATTGCAGGGAAATTTCAGAAATAACCTGTGCACAGGTGAAGACCGACTGAAGAACCAGAAGTGGTATTTTCTCCTGTGCCTTAGGCTCCTACTTAACAGGTCGCGTTCCCTTTGCTCTGCTCTCGGGTTCTGTGGAAGGCTAAAAACCTCGGTTTACCTTCCTATGTTATGAGAAATGTTTAAGAAATGCAAAACTTTACCTGACCCCTGGGTTGGTCCTAGCTGGTAACTTTAAGTTAAAGATGGTTAAAGAGCAGAACGGAAGTATCAAAATATTGTTATCCATTGAAACTATCTCTCATAGTTTTGCCCTCACAAATATATCCTGCCTGTCTCTTTTTAAAACAGCCACAGAGACCCGTAAGAAAAAAATATGAAATGAATATCATGATTCATTTTGGGATTTAGCAAAAGTACGACCGATGACTTGAAATGTTTTTGAAAAATGTGAAGATCGGTCATCTTTGCAGAATAATGTGGACTGGAACAAGATCATTTAAATTTTCTAATGAGTTTCCATGCTAGAAGCCATTGATGAGGTGAGCACCTTCCACCATGGCTTGAGATTTTAAAATTGTGGTGATCCTCCTGATGAACATTGATGTTTTATAATTGCCTTTGTTGTTCATGCTGCAACAAAACGAGAAACAGTGGGCACATAAGTTAAACATACCATTGATTGGTTTTATTTGAAAGGCACCTATATGTATCTACATAGAGGAATTTCAAAGCTCCTGTCATGCTGAGCACGGTAGTGCACACCTGTCATTCCAGAAGCCTGATTTCTGCAGTCTGGGTGATATAATAAATTAATGCTAGCCTGTACTACATAGTAAGATGGTATCACTAGTAATAGTAATAATAATAATAATAATAATAATAATAATAATAATAATAATAATAATAATAACAATGGCCAGCCCATTAGCCAGATAAGCAGTAGATTGAAGTGCCTGTTTAGGCAAACGGACACAGGGAGAGGGGTTTGATGCCCAGTGTGTAGTTCCAGCCCCCAACTCTACCCCATAATTTAGAGACAGACATTGAGACTGGGGTGGTGGTGCATGCCTGTAATCACAGAGTTTGGAATACTGAAAAAGGGAGGAGCACTATGAGTCTGTAGTGAGACCATAAAGACCCTATGCTAAATATAATAATAATAATGATAATAATAATAATAACAACAGTAGTAGTAGTAGCAGCAGCAGCAGTAGTAGTACTAGTAGTAGTAGTAGTAGTAGTAGTAGTAGTAGTAGTAGTAGTAGTAAACTCAAAATACATAATTTCTGGGACTTTTTAGACTTCTTTCAATTAATGTTAATACACATTTTATGCGAACAAAGAAAATACTAACTTTAAAGTGGTAAATGGCATCTGGCAAATTTTCTTGTTTGAGATGAAATGTCTATAAACTAATAAAGACATGAATGTTTAACATAGTAAAACAATTTAGTTAAGAGTGTTCAAGCATACTGTGAAATTTAAATGCAGTTTTATGGTATGCTATTTCCATCTATGTAGAGAACTTCCACTTTATCCTACCATTAAGACAGTTTTCTTCCTTGTTTTATGTACTTGGTACAGGGTCTCACTATGCATCTCTGACTTACAGTATTCTCCCTAGTTCAGCCTCCCCAGCGCTGGGATTACAGGTGTACACCACCACACCTAGTCTCTGTGACTGGCTAGGGTGTTTGGAGGTGGGGCCAGCAGGGCATGTGGTGGCAGGGATCCAAATCTTGGTCCCTATGTTAGTCTGTTCTACTACTAGTTTTTAAAAAGCGAAATATATGTTGATGTTTGATAATCAAAAGAGAAAAAACACTAAACATGATTCTGCAACAGTGTGGTTGTTCTTGACCTGCAGTGCCCACCTGTGTCTCTTATGATGCTTTTCTTTTAATGATGATGTTTAACACTTCTTATTTATAAAAATATGTTTCATAATAATAAATGCTATCAATTAAGAAATTAGTACTGACAGAAAATACCAAGGAAGGATTCTTCCACTTGATGGAGGGTAGATTAGACCTTGTATAATTCAACCCAATGATTTTTTTTTTTTTTTTTTTTTTTTTTTTTGCGGGACCAGGGTTCTAACTCACAACCTTGCACTTGCCAGACAGGCACTTGAGCCACAGAACTATCTCCCCAGCCCTTATTCTTTAATTCCTCTGAATACTACTTTTTATTTCTCCACTATTAACTCATTATGTGAAGTTATACTTTGCTGGGTTTTTTCCTGTGCCTTTCTTCTGCAAAAAATTGCTCCAACATGGGAGCTGGGGAGACAGCTTGATGATCTAAGCACCTGCCTGGCAAACGCTAGGGCCTGGGTTCAATCCCTGGTACTGCATGCCATGCCAACCCTGGAACCCTGGGTGCACCTTGCAGCCCACTGAAACCAAGTGTTGTGTGCACGCTTGCAAACCCAGCACTAAGACAGGAAGATCACTATGAATATGAACTGTGTAGTGAGAGCTTGTAACAAGTAAATACATAAAATCACTAGATTAAATTTTTAAAAAATTGCTTGTTAGAAAACACAATATGACCATAAATACTTATTTGAATAAGACAATATTAGAACAGAGCCAGCTTGAGAAATTTTTCAACTATTTTTCTTTAAAGAAATAGTCTGATGAGTTAGTTTTATGATCATTTGAAGCTATCTCATCTTGCATCACATGTCAGATTGATTTAATAAAAAGTGTATTTTGAAAACAATAAGCATGATTTGGGAAGTTAGAGAGAGTGATTGTCTCACTGACAGATATTTATTTGCTGACCAGCCCACTGGAATAGTCTCATTGGTACCAGTCCTCTAGCACTGCCCTGTGGCTAGAACTACTATCTTCACGTACAACTTGTCTTCTTATGTATTCATTCATGTGGACCATATGTCACTTCAATCAATATGAGCATGATAATAGAATGAAGCCAATCAGAAGAACAACTTTTAAGAGATGATTTCAGAGGAAAGATAAAGATAATCTGTATAATGACTACCCACTGCATAGTCCTCCTTCCCCAGGCTGTACGTATTTGGGTGAGAAAGGATATTTTAGTCTTGCAGTACAAATAAGTAATTAAGATATTTTAAATTAATTTGCAAACTAATTAAATTGAGATTTAATGATGTTAGTAGTAAATACCACAAGAAAAATCATCACTAAAGAAAGGAAAAGGAAATGATAATTCAAGAAACTGAAAATTGCATTAAGCAGTGTTTTTATTTTATTTTATTTTATTTTATTTTATTTTTTTTTTTTTTTTTGTCTTTTTGAGGCAGGGTATCGCTATGCAGTTTAGGCTGTCCTTGAGCTCACTTTTGTAGCCCAGGCTGGTCTCGAACTCGCACTGATCCTCCTGCCTCAGCCTCCCGAGTGCTAGGATTACAGGCGTGAGCCACCACGCCCGGCTTAAGCAGTGTTTTTAAATGACCTGCTATTATTTATGATAGGAAAGCAAAATATTTTTTGAACATTGAAATATGTTAATTAGCTATTCTCAATAGCATTTTCAAGCTAAACTTATAGTACAACTCATACAATTAAGCAAATGACTGTGAGGCTAACATCTTTATGAACTCTACCATGTCTTCCCTACAGATGGGTTGTCAACCATTGTAAGGAAAATTTCACTGTGTAGGTTTCATCTCCAGAAATTGGAAGAGAAGGCACTTTCACAGTGCCTGTAGCTATTAAGACTACTTAGGATAAGATAGAGGAGGAAACAGAAAACATGTTGGCATTATTCCTATTTTTAACATGTTGAGTTCAAAGCAGAATGCATTTCCTTTTGTATACAGTGTGTATTTTTAAAATTAGAAAGCTCCCGTACGAGTGTTTCATTTCCAAAACACAATTTCTTTTTAAATCATTTACCTTACTAATTATTTTTTCCCTAGTAAGAGGTCATTCTTTCCATGTCTTCTAAACTGAAGTCCTCCTTGCCAGACACCAGGTTATCAATCCACAGCTAAGCCCAGGCTGCCAGAGTATGATAGAAATTAGAGTGGCAGGCTCTGGTTCCACGTGCCTATTCATCCCTACTCTAGGGGATGGTAAGGCAGGAGAACCACAAGATCAAAGCATGCCTGAGCCATTTAATTAGTTAATGAGACCTTGTCTCAAAATTTTAAAAATACAGAGGGAGATACGAGTCAGTCAAAAAGCTGGGTTCCCTTCCCATTACTGCCAGGGGAAAGAACGAGTGAAGTAACTCTTGTAAGAACTTGTTCTATGTATGAGTAATGTCCTCAGAAAGAAATCAGATTCTATTCAGTGTAATGTTCTCCTCATATTTGCTTTTCAAATAACCTGGTCTTACAAAATAACCTGGTCTCCCTATCCTCACAGAAAGGATACAGATACCACAAGGCTTATTCTCCTCTGTAAACACCAATGCTAACAGTTCACTTCCTGTTGGGTCATGCAGTCCTGTTGAAGCTCTTCATACCCATCCCGGTCCCCTCTGGTGAGCCATGACGTTTGGGCTGACTTTTCCATTAACTCCGGCTAGGCAAATCCTTTCTGAGCAGGTGGGAGGGAAAATACTGGTTTGGGTCTTGAAACACGCATCTTAGTATTTCCAGTTCAGTCATAAAATCCTTGTTTCATATTTATCAGCACAGCCTTAGGCAAATAAGCCAGTTGGTATCATTTTAATGGAAATATATGTGTATATATAAATACACATATATAATTATGTAATATATATTAATTTCATCACATATATGGGACAACACTTTTCAATGTAATGTAAAAAGAACAGATGGCAACATAAAATATTCATATATATATGAATTTTGGATAAATTTACTACAAAATAATAAATATTGAAAATGCTAGGCATGCTAATTATTCTGAATTAATCATTATAAAACGTGTGCATGAATTAAAACATAGTATTGAACCTTATACATTTGTACAACATTCACATGGACAGCAAAAATGATGTTAATCACCTACCATACCATCTTGGTATGAGAACAAAATTGCACTAAAATATACTTCTCCCACAGTTCATTGAAGATTAATTAATAAATGATTTCTAACCGTTTTTGTAGTCCTGACTTAGCACCATGACCCACACAGAATTTCTTATGTTCTTCTCAGGGGTAGTTTCATAGCATATATGAGACAACACTAACTCTTAAATGTAATGTAAAGAGAAGAGATGGCAACACAAATAATGTCTCAACTTGATCAAGCAGGAAACCATGTTTTCCAAAATTTGAATGTATTTCTTTGCATTACACAGGTTAGAGTTTGTAAAAGATGGCCTTTCCAACAAATTTGGAAAATGAAGTGATGTATGCATCACAACTCCCTGAAATAGATGTGGTGAAAGATACGGAGTTGGAGCTGATGAGGCAGCTCAGCAGACCAAGTATCTGCTTTGACAAGAGCAGGGACCAAGGTCCCATCCTGGTCCCACAGGCCATCATGGTGGTGCTACCCGCAGGGGTGCACTGACCCAGTGACTAAGTCTTGTGGTGTACTGTAATCCCAGCACTAGGGAGGCTGAAACCAGGAGGATCCCAGTGAGTCCAAACTGCATAGTAAGGCCCTATACCAAATATATATGAAAGGAAAGATAGAAAGATATAGAGGTGGATATGGCAGGGGTCTCTGAGTGGGTTAGCTTCTCTGCTGCTGCATGTGTATGTAAGAGTTCTTTTCCTTGATTGATGTTTTTGCTGACCATTAGCAACTGCAGGCCTGTTATGGATGCTGATCATGCAGCTAGGGATGTGGAAGTGACCCAGAGACTCCTTATGATCTTGTCCTTTGTGATTACGCTTGGGCAGCTGGATGCAGCTAGCTTCTCAGATTTGCTGTTTGACAAGTACTTCTTTTCACTTTGAGAAAACTATTCCACAGTTTTTCCAATAACTAGCTAAGCTCTAATTCCTATAATCTTTTGCACCATAATGCTGATAGGATTAAGTAGAGTTAAGGGATCAAAACAACTCACCTTTCCAGCTGTTTCTCTCAGCATGACTCTACTTGCTATAAGAGTCATTATTTGGCGTTCAATTACAGAGAGATAGACAAAAAGCATAAAGTTATCTGGCATGACAGTTATGCCAGGGTATATGAATAGAAAGCTTGTCATAAAAAAGTATAATTGTATGCTGTACCACATTTAACTGAGAACCTAAAAGCTCCCTACTAAGATGGGAAACATGATACAGTTTAAAAATAGTTCTAAGTGCATCACATCTCTCTCTTTGACATTAAATGATTCACTTCTGCACTTTGAGATCATTCTTACTCATTTCTTACTAGAGTATAACACTTATCTTCAATAATGTTTGTTTGAAACAGTTCATGCCTTTAGGAAGCATTCAATTAATATTAGTTGTGTCAGTAATAGGCTAGATTAACATTCAGTGGGCACTTCTAGTTACCACTAAGCAAGCAGAATAAATAAATAAATATGCAAGCAGCACAGAGTCCTTTCTTCTTAGTCCTATTTTTTTGGAGGTATATTACAAATACTAGAGAGTCATATATATCTAAGTGTTAAGTCGTTCTGTGCAAACCAACAGAACTCAAGTAAAGTTCAATAATACAATATGTCTTTTTGGCTTTATAGTTAAAGTATAACAAACTTAAATTCCACGTGCATTTTCTACTAGTTCAAACAAAATTTAACAGCAAAATTCTTTCCTTGCTTTATCCCTTCAACCACACTTCAGTCACGCGAGAGCTTTAAAGTTAGCTTCAGAACACCTGTGCGCAGAATAATCGGATAGATATTTTAGTGAAGAATTTTAAGTGACACACAGAAATTCTAACTTAATAGTACTAACTTGGAACAGGGATTTGAATATTTATAAGCATTCCTAAATTATTCTGATGTAGGTGGTTAGAAATAATGTCAGGAATAGCTAACAACTACACTAGACAATGCTGTTGTAGCTGCATTTTATCTTCCTTCACATTTGACGTTTTTAAAGATTATTTTTGAAACTTATCTTCCCAAATGTCCAAGACCCAGATCCTTGGAAAACGTGCCACTCCTACAAGCCATGACTCACGGAATTGATAAGAGTGTTACGCAAAGGATTTTCCTATCCAAAGGTCGTGATCTCCCCTTGTCTGAGCATTGCAGGTGCCTAACTTTCCCTTGTTAATGCTCTTAATGGGATTATCTTTCCTTCTCAGACCACTGTTAAACTAAATGGCACAATGAATCGTGAGGCTACTTACTGAAAGGTTATGATTGTTGCTAAACATTTAAATTATTTTCCTATAATAATTTCATTCTACCTGTTACAATTCTGTAGTTGTTTATGTGGACTGTTTGGTTTTCACCACAAGATACTGATGTGCTCCTGTGCCCCACACCACCTCCTATTTCTGACTACTTCTACAGAGCTCTCCTCCTGACATCCTTTCTGTCTCTTCCTACCACTGGGATCACTTTTCAGGTCCCAATGTCACCCAACACACTGTACATGACTGATGACTTTGTCACCACCTCTAAGTAGTAGACTTCTTGGAAAGCAAAGTCTATACCAATGATTCTCAGAACCTGTCAAAACTTGCCTAAATTTTCTTAAGTATTGTTATTTATCATTATTCATTTATTTAACTGTTTAGATATTGTAGCAGGATAGTTTATATTATTTCACAAAGTGTGGCCGTTGGACCACTTGTATTGAAATCTTTGCTTAGGATTATTAAACACTGATTTCTGTCCTGTGTGTTTACTGTAGCAGTATTTCTGAGGTTGAGCTCAGGAACATTCATTTTTACAAATATTCAATATAAATTTCATGAATAGCAATGTCTCAAATACATTGGTTAAGAGAGGATTATTTCTCAGATTAAGAGACTTGTTCTCTACTGTGATAATATCAATAATTAGCTTATGTTTAATTAACAAGGCTTTTAATTATTTCCAATTTAGTTTTAATTTTGAAACAAAATTAAATATTTTAAGATGTCTTGTAGTTTTAATCAGTTGGAAGAACTCATAATAGATTTCTTCTGACAAAGAACTGTAAAGGTCATACTGTAGCAACATATATGCACCCATACTTACAAAGCACAGTATTTCATAGCTAAATTTAGAAATAACTCAAAGGCCCATGAACTGAGGAATGGACAAAAAAGAAGTGATAGTTTTATATGATGGAGTATTATTCAGCTATAATGAAAAATAAACTTGATGCTTTTATAGGTTAATGGATGAAACTAAAGTCCATACTCATAAGTGAAATAAATCAGACACACTTGTACAAAAATCATATTGTTCACTAGATTTCTCTGTGGTCTAAGCGCTTGCCTGGCAAGGTGGCCCAGCACTCAGTTGACCATCAAAATCAGGTATTTGGGCACCTATAATCCCAGTGCCGAGGAGGCTAAGACAGAAGGATCACTATGAGACTGAGCTGTGCAATGAGACACAGTCCCAAATAAATAAATAGACAAATAAATAAATAAATAAATGATTGTTTTAAATTACAAAGGAAAAAAGAGAGAATATATATATATATATAAAGTTCTATATATATATATATATATATATATATATATATATATATATGATAACTTGCATGCTTTTCATGCTGATTTCTACTGGTGTTTTGAAAGGAATATTTATTGCTTAAATTGTATTACTTCTTTTTAAGACTTTTTTTTTTTTTTTTAGAAAAAACAACCTTGCAGGTTTTATTTAGTAATCTGAAAAAAAAAAAACTAATTTGAAGAAAATATGCAATATAATAATGATGGCTGAATTCTTATCATTATCTTTAGTGAAATTCTGCATCGTTTCTTTTTTCTTCATTTTAATGAGGAGAAAAAAGATAAAAGGGCAATATAACAGCTTCAAAACAAGTTAGTAAGATGGTAACAACAATTATTTTTTTAAGAACTTTATTTTATTTTATTTCTTGTTTCAGAACTTTTGTTCGTTTACTTATTTATTTTTATGGCTGGCTCAGCCTGCCCTGAGGGCAGGGCTGGCGCAGCATGTGGTGCTGGGGATCGAACTGTGGTCCCTGCAGCCGCCTAAGCTTTCCTAAGCAGGCGCTTTAGACCACTGAGCCATCCTGTCAGGCCCCGGTAACAACAATTAATACAATGCATATTGTTGTCTTGATAGTACTTATTCAGAGGACAAGATGCAGGCCTGATAGCTTGTCTAAACAATATTAGTACAAACTTTAATTCTCAATGAACTAAGAGAAAGTAGCTGTATATCTATCCTAAATGCATGTATATTTTTTGTTGTTTTTAAAGTTTCTAATACTAGGAGAAAATAACATACCATGTCTTATAAGTAGACTATAAGATAACTATACAGTATGAATTATAAAATAAAAAATTATAATTAAACAATATTCAGAAAACTAAATATTAATAAACTAAAAATTAAATTAAGTATTTCAATACAATATTCCAAAACTGAAATCAAATCATAAGTTCAACTTAGAGGCCAGAATGTTGTGTATCATATGTACAAATCAGTAATTAATTCAGAGTACTCGTATAGAATTGGAATAGGCTAATATATACAAAAATATCAACTAAGAATAAGTTTCCAACACAGCAAAGAATTACTAAGAATAAAACATAACATAAATACTGGAATTGCAAATATATGACCAGAACTTCTAACAGCTTAGGGATAGGATATTGCACAAAGTTCTAGTATGTTGTGGACATGGACAGTGTCCATGATACTTACTTGTGGCCAGGTGTCACTTGTGGGACTGAGTTATTGCTATTTCCTTGATATTCACCCTGAAGACTCAGACAGAATCATGACCCATTAGGTACAAAAGAAGTCCATTTGCAGAATATGCTGATCGAAATATTTTGCTGTTATGTACAACAGAATAGTTGAAACTGCTGTTCTATACTTCTTGTATTGTGTTTAATTGCTTGACCTATTTGCTGGATTCTTTCTATTCTCCTTCATGGAGTTATGGTCATTTTGATCTCCCTCCAGAATATCTTTTAGTAAACTGTGTAGGGTTGGCTTTGTCATCATGAAATTGTTCAGTTGTTCTTTGTCCTGAAAGTATTTCACTTTTCCATTATATTTGAAAGAGAGTTTTGGCAGGGTATGTTAGTCTGGGTTGGTATTTGTTTTCTTGCAAGGCATGTAGTGTTTTGCTGTATGTTCTTCTTGACTCAGTGGTTTATAAAGAAAAATCTGCCATCATTCTGATGGGTTTTCCTTTAAAAGTAATGCTTCTTTTCTCTAGCAGCGTTTAGTATACTGCTCTTATGCTGAATTTCTGGGATCTTGATTATTATATGTCTTGGTGTAGTTTTAATTGGGTTGAAGTTTTTTGGACTTCTATATGCTTCAGTTACCTGAATGTCAAATTTTCCCCCATATTTGGGAAGCCTTCTGCTATTACTTCTTCCCATATTCTTTTATATCATTTGTACAGACTCTTTCTCAGAGATGCCTATTAGTCTTGCTCTGTTCATCTTTGCATCATTTTGCAGATGGTGAATTATTTTTTCCTGCTTCCTAGTTATTTTAAAGAGATCTTTTCTTACCCTTTCACTAGCTGCAGTTGTGTATGAATTCACTATACTTTAAGGTCTGAAAGTCTACTGTAGCTTTCATTCAAATAGTTTTGACAGCTGATGATTGAGGTTTTAATTTCCTGTGTAGCACTTTGAATCTACCCTAAGCATTTTATTTTTCCTCTATTATTCAGTGAAGGATTCTATCATTTTTCTACTCTCCTCTATTTTTTATCAGTGTCTTCTTCTTAATTTTTATTACTTTAAATAAAAAATTACTATGTGACAGTTTCAAAACACGTTAGTAATATATTCCCAGTAATTGATACAATGCATATTGTTGCTGTCATTGTAGTTGTACAGAGCACAGGGTGTAAATATGATAAATATTCTAATGATTATTAGTACAATAGATTTATTCTCTTTAATATAAGTGAAGCTGGTTGTATATATAGTCAAATGTTCCATAATTGCAGTTGGTTACTGGGAAACCAGCAATGTTGGAAGCTGTTGATTAGAGCCTTTTACAGCTCAGCATACTAAACTAACCTTCCATTTTATGTATCTTCTTTAGAAGCATTTAGTACTTCTTTCATTATAGTTATCATTTCTTCTTACTTCAGAAATTATTTCTGATCTGATTTCCTCTATAACTTTCTAGTATTTGTTTCTTAACTTTGTATGCTATTATTTCAGTAATTTCAGGTGTGTGATTTCCAATTTCTTCTATGCTATTGCCTCCTTCATTTGTTGTGGGTGGGCTTAGGGCCTGGGAGCACATTTTGACCCCCCCCTTTTTTTGGTAATTTTGTGTGCCTTCTTACCTTTGGTGTAGTTCTTTGATAGAGTTCTTACCTTAACACCAGATCTGGTTCTACCAAGCTGCTCAGTCTCATCTAGGTGGGTATAGCTTGGGTCTGGCTGCTGTCCTCCATTTCTTCCTGCTGCAGGTTGTTGAGGTAAAACTGCTGTGCTACTCTGACAAGATGTTCTGCTCTTGTCCTAGATTGGCTTGGTGTGTCTTGTCTCTAGCCTCTCTTCAGTGAGTTGTGCCTTACTTTTCCACACTAGGACTATCCAGTGGATGAAGTTCCGCTCACATGCTGGGTCTTTTTGCTGGGTTTAAAGAGTTTCCAACGGGTCCTGGGTGGTCCCACTCACATGTCAAGCCTGGTTGCTGGGTTGAATGAGTTTCTAGAAAGCCCAGGGTAGTCTCACTCATAAGCCAGACCTTGTTTCTGGGTATAATGGGTTTCTGGAAGTCCCAGAGCAGTCTCACTCATACACTGGGCCTGGTTTCTGGGTCAAATGAGTTTCTGCTGGCCTTAGGGCAGTCTAACTCATACACCAAGCCTGGTTGCTGGGTCAAATCATTTCTAATGTTTTAAAATAACTTTTTCCTCTGCTTAAAAATAAAAATAAGTAAATACTTAATTTGAAACACTAAACTAACAAAATTTCTCTTGATCTGAAATTTATGTCCACATCTTTATTTCATAGAAATAAATTATAATGATCTCAAATAAGATCTAAGAAAGACATAAGCAATAAATCAAAGCTAGAGATAAGATCAAGTTAAGTAAACAGCGATCTCTAATCTTGGACAAATTATTCTAGTCTTATTAATTTCTCAGCCTTACTAGAGAAAGAGAAGCATCATACACTCATACACATATCCAGAGAAAGAAAAAGACAGACATAAAGGGAGACACACAGACATACAATGAGAGTCAAGAAATGAGGGAGAGAGGGAGATACAGAGATAGGGACAGAGTCAGAGACAGAGAATGGAAAGATATAGAGTATAAATGTGAGTCTTGAGCCACATGCATTAGAAACTCCCAGGATTCTGATTGGTACTGCATTTTTCCCAGGTCATGCTCCATACTGACTAAACCAGAATACCTGTACAATCACTACCATCTTTATCAGCACACCAGAAAACTGGTTTATCTATCATTTTGAAACCACAAAATTGAAGAAGTTAAATTAAGACAAGCATTGAAAACAAATCTTTCCGAAGTCTACAATAAAAGGTTAAATTTTCTCTGGTCTTATGAACGTGACAAGAAAAGTTTCAGCCTGTCATGCAGATAAAAATAGTACAGTACCTTCTAGCTACAAAAATGGGAGACTCAAGTCTAGGATTCAAGATGGAATCATAGTTGATCTTTACCCTTAAAAATGTTCAGTAATTTTGATTCGGTATAGTTCTGAGTGGAAAACAGGTGAATGCAATGCAAGATTCGATCATCAAAGAGGTAAAACTTGTGTAAGAGCAAAGCAGAAAAGAAGGAAATGCAAAAGGGCAAGGAGAAAGAGTAGGAGAAGGAGAAGTGGAAGAAGGCTAGAGTGTACAGAAAACAAAAAAACAATTAAAAATGAGAGAAGGGAGTGGGAAATAGTTAGAGCACATCTTCATATGTTCAAGGCCCTCGTTTGGAGCCTGAGCACAGAGGAAGATGGAAAAAGTCAAGGACAATTGAAATTTTGCTAGTAAATTAGCATTGATTTTAAAATCTGTGATAAAGCGTTACTTTTTAAGCTGGTAAACAAGATTATATGTATTACAATGTAATGGCCATTGATATATCATGTCCAAAATTCTTGGTGGCATGGAACTAGAAGTAAGTATTTTTCTAATATTTAGCAGAAAACACCATAGGCAGTCAGAAAATTTAAAAATAAATGAAGATGAAGGGCCAGGCAAAAAGCTCAGTGGATTAAAACACCTGCAACCAGGATCAGAGGCCAAGCCTTCAATCTTCAGGCCTGCCATGCTAGTCCCGCCCACAGGGCGTGCTGGGATGGCAATTGATATTGGGTGTGGTCTGTGTACCTGAAATCCCAGCTCTTGGGAGTATGTAAACAGGTGCATCACTACAAGTCTGATCTAGTAGAGAGACCCTAAACACCCTGTAGAATCTTCCCTAAAATACAGAAAAAAAGAAAAACAAGTTTGACAATATGCTAAGGTATATATACAATTTAATCTTTATTGGGATAAACATATATCATGACTATCTAAGTAAAGTTTATAATGTCGTCATCCTTTTTTGTATTTACATATATAGGAAACGATATATTAGTTGTGAATACTATGCCACATACAGAAAGGACAATGATGTGAAAACAATATTTCAAGCTCATAAAGGTTACTTTCAAGAATGTAAGAAGCAAATGCCTCACTTGCCAGTAAATTATCATTCACCATTTTCCCTAGATAGACAAAGTTGCATGTATTAATTAAGTCATGATTAAAGGATGATTGTATAAGTGCCAATCACGCATTCATCAGCAATGTAGCAAGTAAAATTGAGGTTTTCTTTTTCTGTTCTAACCCTGTGAATAAAAATGTCTGCATTGCTCACTGGAAAATCGGCTGCCATGTTTTTCACGGTCAAACTTCCTTGACAAAGATGTTTCTAATATGATGTTTGAACAATAAACACAGCCATTGTTAACACTGGGCTTAAAGTGATTATGAATTCCTATGACATGAGTTTTACCCTACAAGAATCAAAGATGAGTTATTAGCTGTGGGATTTAAGAGAAGAAGCTGATTCATTTGCTTAAACATACACTAATATTCATTGCATTATTTAGACTGTTGAAAACAATATGCAGTACATATATTTTAATAATGAAGTTTTTAAAATGTACTCATATGTCAGTTTCTTTCCTTTCATCAAAGTAGTGCTTATTCTTTACGTAAGAGAAATGAATAATATTTCTGATATCAAATATATTCTTTAAAAATTCTACAAGTGCCTTTGACAAGGAGAGGGATGGGTAAGCTTGTTTATTAAATTATCCCATAATGATTCAAGCTTTATGAAAAAGCTTTTAAAATCACTGACTCTGAGTAAATAAGCAAATTTGATTTCATCATACAGTGGCAATATTGCTTAACAATTCTGTAAGTGACCTTGAAGTGGTTTTTGGTTTTTGTATACTACGAAGGCATGTGTTATTAGTAAAAAGATTTAAAAGCTATTCTTACTTTAGTTGCAAAGGAATTTTTAAGTTACCTATGGGATTCTTACAAAATGCAATGGCTATTTTTGAAGAAGCTACTCACAAATAGTATCAGAGATGGTGTCATGTTAGATCATTAACTCAACTTAGAACCATAAGAATCTTCCAGTTTTTTATGCACAATTTAAGCTCAAGCTGAAATGTACACATCACGTTGGCAGATTATACTGGTGTCTTCTAAACATTTAACATTGGTTTAAAATTATTCTATAGCTGTTTGCTGTATAAAATTAAATTTTTGAAACTTCATTTCTTCACAACACATTCATAAAGAGATGCTAAAAAATGAAATAGTATACATATTTTATTGTTAATTAGAGCAATTTCAGGACCAAAATTTCATCATGCAATACAGATTAGAAATTTAAATGAAAAATATAGAGAAGACACTAGAAAACAGATTGTATTTCTATCTATCTATCTATCTATCTATCTATCTATCTGTCTGTCTGTCTATCTATCATTGAATAAAAGTACAATCTTGTAATTGAGTCTCTCTTTTCTTCGATTTCCTTTTCTATAAATTAGGAGGAATGTCAGGTTGTGCAGTATAATTCAATCAGCAAGAATATGTGTTTTTAGTACAGGTTGAATTTTTATGAAGAACACCCCAAGTGGTAAAAAGACATAGAAATGGACAAATGCCAGGCAGTGGGGTATATTCCTGACAGATTTTTAAAGATACATTAGACATTTTCTCACTTTCCGTGTCAATAAGGATATATATTGGAAATAAAATGAGAAAAGGGCACACTGGTCATTTCGTTTTCTACAGTTTTGTGTAAGTATTCAAGACTTAAAATTTTGTCCTCTAGGGAAATGTTTTCTAAATTCCAGTGACTTTAGACACTGCATTTTTCTGACCACTACAATCATAATAATGTGTTCAATGGCCACATGTCAGAAGTATCCGTTTTAATTTATTTTTGATTGCTACAAATTATTCATATATTTTATATACATTATTATATGAGATACTAGAAGTGACTGAGATACATGAGATACACGTGTCCACTGTTTTAATATTCAAATCAAGGTAAGGGCCCATGTGGGAAGATGGCAGAATAGGAGAGAAGAGCCTCTCTGAGATTCAGTGTCCAACACAGGAACGTAGCAACGTGAGGAAGAGAAAGAACAAGAAATGGGTCCTTCGGACCCAGAAAGGATCTGCAGCGAGCACTGAAGCCCACGGGGAGAATGGCAAGATGAACTTTAATGAAGAAGGAGGAGGAGGGGCCGCTATTTTCCATGAGCTCATACTCTTCACTGGAGGTCCGGACAGGAGACCACCTGTGACCCCAGGGACCTCCATGGAGCAGCGCACATTGGGAGACGTGGTGGTCTCACACAGCACTTGTGATGGCTGATGGGGTATTCTGTTGTGGTCTCCTCCAGCAAGAGAGGGCTGTGGGCCAGAAGCCACATGAGAAACAGGCCATCTGCACTGGACTTGAGGGTTCCAGCTGTGCAGCCACAGGTAGCCTGAACTTGAGTGGAAATGGTTGTGTTGGCTCACTGGGGTCGCCCTCTGCCCACCAGTGCTGCTGCTGCTGCCATGCTGGAACTGATCCCTGTCGGTCTGGAATCTGCCTACCCAGCTATCTTACTAGCAGCAGAAGAAACACACCTGAAAGTGGACAGGGACTTTTTTTTTTTCGTCTGT
This sequence comes from Myocastor coypus, assembly GCA_004027025.1. NCBI lineage: Eukaryota > Metazoa > Chordata > Mammalia > Rodentia > Myocastoridae > Myocastor > Myocastor coypus. The sequence goes on from PVJA010015561.1 coordinate 22,669, forward strand.
TTTGCCTTCTCTCTTGGTTTCATTGTTGTTGTTTTTAGTTTGTGTTTCAGTCTTTTCTTCATTATTTGTTCTTGTTTTGGCTTTTCTGTGAGTGTCAAACCGAGACAAGTAATCATATGCTCAAATACAGATCACCTGTTTGTGGTAAAAATGTTCAAGTACATATCTCCAGCTTTTCTGGAAGAGTTAATGTACTCTTGTATTTTAGTCACTCTCTTGACAAGAGGATGGCAGAATTTATTTCTTCTAAGTGTAACTTAGAACCTGTCAACAACCTGTCCCTCTTCTCTCTGGCATGAGCCAACTCACCTACCGGGAGGATTAACAGGAGTGGCTTTAAATCAGATGCCTCAGGGATACGTTTTACATTTGTCCTGACATATGTACTTTGGGGCCCAATATTTATCTCTTTGATTTTTTAAATCATTTTTACTCATTTATTTATTTGGTACAAGGTCTCACTACACAGTTCGTACTCACCCTCCAGTCTCAGCATCCCCAGAGCTGGGATTAGAGGCATGCATCACCATACCAGGTTTTGGTCACTGGTATTGCATCCAGGAAGGGGATGTGGTACTGGGGATGGAACCCAGATCCTTGCACTTCCCAGGCAGGCTCTTAGACTTCTGAGCTATATCCCCATCTGCAAATACTTACCCTAATCAGATCTGAGTTTAATATATATTTTAAATGATGATTCAGTAAAGCTAGTTTTGATTCCAAACCATGAAAAATAAAGGACAAATCTCACCAATGAATACATTCAAATATTACCAAACAGGAATAAAATTCAGTGTGTGTGACTAAGGTGTTCTCCTTCATTCCATTCCTGTTCTTAAGTGGCTAGGATTAACATAAAGAAGCTCCTCAATGTGTAGTTAACAATAAAAACCTCAATAATTCATGCTTTGTCCTGACTTTCATTTTTGAATGTGAATATTCTTTAATTCTCCTATGTCCTTAGGAGATAAACATCATTATCAGTATTTCACATCAGATGAAACTGAGAGATTAGTGACTTGCCTATAGCTACACAGTAAGTGAGCTTCATGTTGACTTCTGTCCAAGATAGTGGAACTAAAGTTTCTGCCTTACTAGAATTAATCTAGCTAGATAGCTAGCAGTGCAGGGGAAAACACGCTTTACAATTTTAAAGCTAAAAGTCAAAAATATGAAAACATGTAAAGGTGTAAAGGAAAGCCTGGAGAAACAGACATCAAAGAACTAAAAATGCTAATTATTACTGCATACCTCTGTGCTAGGTACTGTTCTGATTTTCTATGAATTAACACTATTATTTTTAGATTGTCCAAGAAGCAGGTCAAAACCATAAAGTTCATCTTTCATCTTTCCACTTGCTGCACTCTACACATAAGTCACCAGCAGACCATAAACACTTCAGCTTCAAAATATACTCAGGGTCTTACTACACTCAGCTCGTGTTCCCACCCACTGCCACATCCCCTCCCCAGGGCTGCTACAGTACCCTCATAAGAGGTGTATCTTTGTCAATTCAGGATCCCCACAGTACATTCTGTACAGCAAAAGCCAGAAGGATTTCTTTAAAGTACAATTCAGACAGTGCCACTACTTTCTCAAAAGCATCCTACATTTACCCACCGCACAGAGTACATGTCTTCGTAGCATTCCATATTCACCTTGAGTATTACCCTCAACCTTATTCCTCAAGAAAGATGCTCCATGATCCATCCTCCTAACCTGGCTGCTGGCTCGGGGCCATTCTGGAAAAGGGCTCTGCCCTAGCTCTTTCCTGTCTGGTGTATGTCCCTTCTAGGTATTATCAAGATAGAGTACTTATTTCACTTTCTATTCATTTCCAATATTACCGGGATAGACATCTCTCACTCTAATGTTTGCTTAGCTGTAACCCTCCCCGTAGCTACTAATCTCAAGCTGCTCATCTTCATTTTCAGTAGCTATACAGACTTTAATTATGCACTTGTTTCAATTGAAAGGTGTTTCTCCAGCATTATAATGAAAACTCCCTACATAGAGAATCCATCTGCATTGTCCATCTGTCCAAGGGTACTTGTCATATCTGAATAATAGATTCACAATAAAAAATAGATTGAAGGATAGGCTGAAGAGCCAGAGATAGTTGCATGTAGAAAGAAAATAACCTGGAAATAACAAAAGCAGTGTGACGGAGCTTGAACAAAGCTGATGCCAGGTGTTTGAAGAGATATACCTAACCTCTGGACTGGACTGATGTGCATGCAGTATTTGTCAAAAGGAATAATTCTACCACCTGAAATATCTATGCTACAGCGGGAGCATTGCTGCAATGTTGCCCTGCCTTTGTTTGTTTTCTACTAGTGTTTATAAGGCATCTTGAGGAAGAGATGCTCTTAAGACTAGTGCCTCTTGATTTCTAAATACAATTTCCATTAAGAAGAATCAGTGTTCTTGGAGACATCGCTGATAATAAGAATGAGACAGCCAAAGGAGAGTACAACCTTTGCCAAGACAGAATGTAAAAAAAAAAAAAAAAAAAAAAAAAAAAAAAAAAAAAAAAAAAAAAGTACTCTCAAGCTGAAGAACTTGTGCGTGAAGGGACTTCTAAGGAGCTTTGTCATTGCCATGTTCAGGGCACAATGTCATGTATTCAACTTAAATCCAGTTTTCAAACTAGAGTAACTAACCTACAGTTCAGCAATGTGTCTGACATGCGGTAAGTACAGCTGTGTACTCTTCGGCCTAAAGAAATTTACCCAAAAAAGGAAACTGGGATCCCATTGAGTGGAACATCTGAAATTCCTGACTTTAGGTGAAAATTGCAGAAGGAAAAAAGGAAACAAAACTAGACAGGAGAGAGAGAGAGAGAGAGAGAGAGAGAGAGAGCGAGAGAGAGAGAAAGAAAGAGAGAGAGAGAGAAACAGGAACTCAGAGTGGGAGAGGGGAGGTAGTGGGGAGGAAGAGAGAGAGAAAGAGAGGCAAAGGGGTGGGGCAGAGGAGTGGTGAGAAGAGTCTGCCACTATAGAAGGAAGGGGCCAAAGGAACAAATTAGAAAATACTCATTAATTGTAAGTTAATTTCAGGAAGACCCAGGGTGTAAGAACATCATCATTTAACCTGAGACAGCATAGTTCCGGAGCTGGCATCTATGGAAGAAATTTCCACGTCCAGCCATGTAATGGACCCCATCTTCTTTTGCCTAATCTAAAACATCTTCCTGAAGTACGCACCATCCTCACGTACTCATAGTCTCTCCTTTACAAGGCAATTCATTTCAGTAAAGCAAGTAATATCTGTTGTGGAATATTGGAATCAGGAATCTCCAGAGGTGTGAAAAGCTAAGGGGGCACTTGAAGAGGTGGAGAAAGCCAAGCCCTAATACAGGAATCATAAAGCCAGCTTTCACCCAAAGGAGGCAAATTCTCCAAATTCTGGGCCCAGATCAGTGGAGAGGGGTAGCTTTTATAACCTAGCGTGAGTTGGACTGAGCAAGGTCCAAGCAAAATAGAACATTATAGAAACAGATACAGAACATAGTTAAATTTTTGAAGTTAGGGTACTTGGGGTACAAAGTAAACAGAAAAATTTTGTGGCTAAAAGAGAAGCGCACTGCACATGGTTTCAAAGTAAATGCTGAAGGGATTTGACTGATCTTGGGAGATACATAAGTTCCATGTTTTGCTATGTAGGTCTTGCTTTAACTTGCCCTTACGCACTCAGAACAAAAGTTTAATCACGAGGCATAAAAAGTAAAGCTAGATTAGTATGCTGAGCTGTAAAAGGCTTAAATCAATAGCTTCTGATATAGTCAGTTCTGCCAATAACCCACCGTGATTATGTCATATTGGACTATGTGTGCAACTACTTTCTCTCAGTTCAACAACAAGAAACTTTTTGTATCAATAATGATTAGAAAAATTATCATGTCTACACCCTGTGCTCTGTATAACTATGAGGACAACAATATGCATTGTATCAATTATTGGGAAGGTACTACTGATGAGTTTTGAACCTGTCACATTGTTATTTCTTATTAAAAATAATAAAAAATAAAACACAAGCATAGAATACCTCCAGTTACACTTAGGGCAGGAGACAGAAACTTACAGAAATGGGAGTCTGGGGACTTCCAGCTTTAGATTTCCTCTTTAATTTCACCCATGTTACATATACAGATGCACCTAGGTGAGAGTTTGAGTAGATTAGCAGCTATAAAGTTATCTAGAAGATTAAGAAACCACATTTCTAGGTGTGCTTGAGTGGAACATAAAGCTGTGTCCCTAGTTTCTTGGTCTGGTTGCTGACTCCTTCCTTTCTTCTCTGCTCCCTGGACCTTTCTCCTGAACACCATGAGCTGTACATCTGTGTTTTGCCTTCTCGCCAAGATGTTCCCTTAGTCAACCAACAGTGGGCTAAATTCCCTGAAAATGAAAACCAAAGTAAATCTCTCCTGCTGTAAGTTTTAGACATCAGGCATCTGGCAGAAATACCAAGTAAGGTAAGTTATGCCACCCATGAAGATAAATCTCCTGAAGTCTACTTTGTTCTCCAACCAAAGCCAATTTTCCTACAGCAACAAAACTTCAACAGCAGATACAGTCTCTTCACACTGTTTCTCACCTTTCATTGTTGGTTAATACTACTAAATATTGCCTTAATTACCATCACTCCAATAGCTTAACTTTTGATAACAGTGAAAAACAACATGGTGTGAGAACAATGTTAAATTATCTTTTCTCAAAGAATAATTCTGTCTCAGATATTCAGTAAAATTGATAAAATGAATTATCCACTCTTCTTCACAACTCATCTAAGTTTTTCAGTGTCTGCATATTTTGCTTTCATTTACTTCACAGTTTGCTGGATTTTTCTTATTCTTTTTTTTTTTTTTTTTATACCAAGACTGAACACAGGACTTTATGCTTGTGAGGCAGGCATTTATGCCCCAGCCCTTTTTAACTATTTTCTAAGATTTCGAAGCATTAAAAGGCATTTAACTGTCACAAAACATTCTTTTATTACTGTGCAAGCTATGTCACCTTGAGCTGGGATATGGCTCAGCGACATATGCAACTGCTTAGCAAACACTAGGTCTCTAAGCTATGTGATCCCTCCTTCTTTCATGTGGCTTAAAATGTTATATATATGTTTATAAGCTAATTAACTTCACGATTGCTGGTTCACAATACCCAACACCCACTATTTATTTACTTATTCATACATTTTGTGTATTTGGCACAGAGTTTCACTGTGTAGCTTGAACTTGTAGTGGTCCTCCCGTTTCCGCCTCCCCAGCTCTAGGATTACAAGTATGTGCCACCACTCCTGCTTTTGGTGGTCAGCACGGCACTCTCCAGGTTCTGGGGCTGGCATAGCATGCAGTACCACAGATCCGACCCAGGTTCTTGTGCTTGCCAGTGTAGACCACTGAGCTATCTCCATGCCCCAACACCACCAATTTTTTAAAAAGGCAAGTTTAATGTCATTTGTGGCCTAGGGGGTTCAGTGCATGGTGTCTAGGATTCAAAGTAGAAAGATTATGGCTGAAAAGTCTGGGGACTCAGATATGCTACGCTCACTGAAGCAAGAAGAACCAGAGCAGGAGGGCGCAGGTCATGCCTCCATTATTCACACAAATGCACCCAACAATATGCTTTACTAACGCCATAAATAGCTCCAAGCCAATCAAGTTGACATGAGAGGGCTTAGCCACCACAGCTAATGATAATTTTTTAAACGTATTTAGTACATATTTAGGTCTCACTACATAGGTCAGACTCGTAATGATTCTCTTGTTTTCAGCCTTCCAGGCACTGGGATTACAGGCACATGCCACCTTGCCCAGTGTCAATCACCATTTCAGTGGACCCTGAAGGTGGGGCCAGTACAGCATGCCAAGGATTGAATCCCAACCACTGCACTCTGCCTAAACAGGTGCTTTAGTCTGCTGAGCTATCTGGCTGGCCCTCACAGCTAATGATTTTCAAACTTAAGCTTTTTGTCTGGAGTTCTTTCCATTAAAACAAAGGTCATAGCCTATGTTTTTTTTTTTTTTTTTTTTTTTTTTTTTTCTGGTATTACTGCTTAGGTTCTAGAATTCCACATTTCTAAGAATACCACAAAAATAATGTAATGTTGTAACATGTTACCTTAAACGGTGGTTCTTAACCTTTCTAATGCTGCAACCCTGCAATACAGTTCCCCATGTTGGATGACCCCAAACCAAAAACTAATTTTGGTCGCTACTTCAAAACTGTAATTTTGCTGCAGTTATGATTTGGAATAAAATAATAAAATAAAATATGTATTTTCCAATGGCTTTAGGCGACCTCTGTGTTTTGGTAGTTTGACCCCCACCAGGTTCGCCCCACAGGTTGAAACCGCTGCCTTAAAATATAATGTCACAAGGTCTTAGTCACCTATTTTTAGATAAGCTTATCATTTTAGTAGGTTGATCATATTTATTAATTGACTAAAATATAAAAACAATTCCAATGGTAATAAAGTGTCATTGAACTTTGTTGCAGATTCCGAAAATTCACTCATTAAAGCCTCAACACCTAGGACCTCAGAAGAAGTCTTAATGATATAGTTAATTAAAAAGAGGTCATTGCTACTTGCTTAATCCAGAGTGACTGCTGTCCCCAAGCAAATAGGTGATTTGGAGACAAAACACACTTGTGAAGGCAGAAGACCAAGGCCACATACAAGTCGTGAAGAGAGGCCTTGGCAGAACCCAACCTTTCTTATTACCCAGAACTGAAGGATGATACATTTCTGTGATTTAAACCAACTAATATGTGTTGCTGGAGCTCTAGTGAATGTGTATAGCTGAGAACAACAAGAGCAAGTGCATGCTTTGCTTAGTAGTAAGTGTGGTTCGATTTTACCTTAGTGACTACAGAAAAAAAAATGTGAAGATTCATAAACTTTAAAGTCTGGATATGTTACTTCATTCAGTATAAATGAGAAAATTGTTCTAGCATCCAGATTTCTCAAATATACTCTGATGTGGGGAAATTGAAGAAACATGAAATGAAATACCTGTACTAAACCTACGTCATGGAAGTGTAGAAGGAAGGGTTTCTCTCGCTAAATTCAAGGGTTTTTTTTTTTTTTGTCTGTTGTCTTATGCAAAACTTTAATCTTACTCTATTGCCCTTGCTTATTACAGTAGACTGATCCTTATTTAGCATTTTCAGCTCACATTTTGTACAGAAAATATCATAGAACACCATAGTGGAATTCTAATCATAAGATCCTGAGTTTGGCATAGAAAATTCTAGAGTTAAGGAACAAGCTTATCAGGTCATATGAGTGACCATGTGGTCTTGTAGCAAAATTTGAACGTTTTTTAAAAGTTTCCAGAGGAAAGCTTAAGCTGATGCAGTTGTTGAAGGTTCATAAGAATTCTGTGACAGCAAACAACGTAGAATTTGAGCCCTCTCCATGAAGTAAGAACATAATGTATTTGCTGTTTCACCTAAATAACTGAGACAGTTTATAAAATACCTTAGCTGTCTAATTTCAAATTAATATAAATTTATTTTCCATATTGTTATGGTTTGTGCATAGGTGTACCCCCAAAGCCTCAATGCTGTCCTGGGGATGCTTCTGGAATTTGTAATTGATTATTGTGGAAATGGGTGCTGCACCTGTCCTGGAGCAGGTGATTTGTATTTGAATTTAAGGTGGGAAGGGAAGTCAGCTGCATGAGCAGCTGCTAGTGCTCTCCCAGGGCTCCTGCTCTTAGCTGCCACCATGGAGGGTTGTCCTCTGCCATGTGCCAGTCGGCTTTGGAGCCAGCTGAGTGTGGACTGAAACCTCCAGTAACTGTGAGCTAAATAAACCTTTCCTTCCATCATTTTGAGTGTTGGGTGTTTGTCTCAGCAATGAGAGAAGAGTAACTAAGACACATCTAAAAAGTCAGAAAGGAAAATTAATGTAACTGGAAAGTCTAGTATCTTTTTATTTCTCATAAAATTTTCAGATAAACTAATTCATATAAAAACACTATCCTCTCTTTGCTGTGTCTCTCTCTCTCTCTCCCTCTCTCTCACCTCCTCTCCTAAATCAATTATGTTTACTTTAAAGAATATTAATGAACATGTTAATTCCAATTTTTCATGATGATACACTATATCCCAGTATAGGTGTGCCTATATGTGTACATCAAGCAATATACTTTAACTGAAATATGACCAAAATACATACTGTGAGCTGTTTTTCCTTTCTTACTTTTATAAATATTCATATATATATATATACATATATATATATATAACATAAATATGCAGTTTTAAAGCTTAACTGATATATTTCAACATAGATATTTTTAGAACTAAAGGCTTGTTGATACTTACAATTTAAAAATGTTTTCAGGTTGCCCCTTAAAAGAGTTTCTGCTCTTTTTTGTTTATCTTAAAACAAAGGGTTAACATAGTCCACTTGATTAACTTTATGGATAATGTACTTGGTTACAACTTCATTTTCATTGACTGGACCATTTCAGTTGTTACAAACTGCCTTACCATCTGTCCTTGTTCTTTTTCTACACTGGAATATTTCCATTTACATTGTTATCATGTTAAACTTCCATTTTTCTCTGTGTTGTACATATTTTGTGTTCATAGTAGGGAGTGAGGTGTTGAACCCCGGTTCTCTGTCATGCCAAGCATGAATTTGCACACTAGGGCAGACCTCCAACCTCACAAGTTCTTTTACAGGCATATCTTTATTTTATTAACATATTTTGACTCCAATTCACCAAAGCACAAAGGTAAAAGGTTGTCAATGTGAAATACTTAAAACTATTCTTAATAATTTTTGCCTCTGAGCACAATCAAATGTAAAATGCATTTATGTAATTCTACATTAGCATTTCAACAGCTATATATGTGACATGTTGGGGTATGTTCTGTTTTATGGTAAGAAGCAAATAATCCTTATATAATGTCCCATATTCAAAATTACTGCATAATTATTCAGCATATGACCTTTACTTGATATTATAAAACATCATCCTTTATGTATTTTTTTCAAATTTTAGTTTTATTAAGTACCTTATCAATTTTAACAATATTTAATTATGTATGTATATTCATTTAGCTGTTAGAAATTGGCAGGACAAATTTTACATCATTATTTTACCTTATAGTAATTTTCTGATTTATGCATTCAACTTAAAGGTTTATTTTTAAATGAGAAGCTACAAAAAGGATAATGGTTTCTAATGAATGCATGAAAATAAGAGAAATGACTTCTTCAGGAGAGATGGGGGAGAGAGGAAATAGTGGTGGGGGTGGGAGAGGGAAAAAAGTTAAGGTATGTTATACACACGTATCAATCCTCCAAGATGAATGTAATCATGTGTACAGTATTAATAGAAATTTAAAATATACAAACAATAATGTATTAGGTCTTTCCAGCCAAGGAACTTGTTAAGGTCATTTAAATTTTGATAAATACCTTTCAGAAAAATCTCATAATTTTATGCATAAGGTTACACAGTTCTTTCATGATTTCCTTGATATTTATATTTCTTTTAATATTTTGACAACATAGGCAAGTTATCTTCAAATGAATTACTATTGGTTTTTAAAAACAATCTATTGAATTATATTTTATTCTGAATAGGCACATTATTGAACTCATTATTTTGATGTATCTATTGATTTAAGACATTTCTAGGCTTATGAAATATTCAAAAATAATTTAAAAAATCATTATTCTTCCTTTATATTTTTCCTGAACATTTCAAAGAAACTGTTAAGTAACAGTGGTAGAAATTTTCAGCCCAGTTAATATCAGTGAGAAAAACTGCAGTGTTTCACTGTCTATGATGAATTCAGTAGTTCCTCATTAGACCTGAGTCTGATGAACCTAGTATCTTGTCTTTAAAGTTATATTTCCAAAAAACATAATATGTATGCAAAGATGTAATTTATTTAGGAGTTTTCACACAGATTTACATAGAGTTGTATCCACAGATGCACTGGGTATTATTTTTTTTTTGTTTTTATTTATTTACTTCTATTTACCTATTATAATGCTTAATTTCTTTGAAATACCCAAGTGAAGATACAGACTGTCCTGCCATATTTAGAACTTGTGACCCATACTCTCATGACCAGGTTGACATCTGTTAACTTGTTCCCAAACAATAAACTCATCAAACCAACTTCTTCAAAATTGAATGGCTTCAATATATCTTGGTCTTAGTTTGGCCTCTGTTCTTTTGATAATGTTTGAATCCCTAGTCTTAGTCCACCTGCAACTCAAAATCAATATGCCCAATCCAGAGCTCATTCTTTTCCTAATAACCTAAATTTATCTGTATTTCTCCGTTCACGCCAAAATGAAGACCCCTAACATCACTGCCCATTACAACTTCTTCCCTATTTTTCTTTTACAAGTTCTCCTGATAAGTGAAAGGCCTTCTGGTTTCATGCAAATTTTAGGATTGTGCCCTCTCATTCTGTGAGGAATGCTATTAGTATTACATTTTGAGATTAATTTATTTACCTGAAACTGTCTCAAGTGTATCCAACTTCATGGAATATATCTTCATGGAAGATATATTCATAATATTCAATTAGCAAAATCTCTGTAGTGAAAATTATCATATTTCCAAACTTATACAGATTTAATGCAACTTCAGTGAAAATAACAGCACAATTCCTAACAGAACTATATGAAACTACCCTAAAGTTCATATGGAACAAAAAATGACGTAGAATAGCAAAAGCAAATCTGGGTAACAAGGGCTAGGCAGGGGGTATCACAATCTAAAACTTGAAGCTACATTGCAAAGCTTAAATGATTAAAAGACAAAACAAGGAAACAAACAAACAAACAAAAAACAAAACTTGAGAATCAATGGAACAGAATAAAAGATGCAAGAAAAATTCCAAGCATACTCAGCTGCCTTTGACAAAAGGACCAAACATTTTTACTGGAAGAAAGACAGCTTCTGCAATGCATAGTAGTGGGAAAATTGGTTTTTGACATGGTGAAGATTGACCTATGTCTCTCACTGTGAGCTAAAGCAAATTCAAAATGGCTTAAAAATTTAAATAATGAAACAGAAACATTTGATCAGGTGGAAGATAGAATAGGTAAAACTCTTGAAGACACAGGTGTAGAAAAAATTTTAATAAAACCCAAATCACAAAAAAAAAAAAAAAAAAAAAAAAAAAAAAAAAAAAAAAAAAAAAAAAAAAAAAAAAAAAAAAAAAAAAAAAAAAAAAAAAAAAAAAAAAAAAAAAAAAAAAAAAAAAAAAAAAAAAAAAAAAAAAAAAAAAAAAAAAAAAAAAAAAAAAAAAAAAAAAAAAAAAAAGAAAATCACACAAGAAATGTTGCAGAATAAACAACTGGATGTCACCAAATTAAAAAGCTTTTGCACAACAAAAGAACCCACCATCTGACAGAAGAGTCAACCTACAGAATGGAAAATATGTTTCACCACATTTTTCAAACAAAGGACTAATGCTAAGCATATGTAAAAAACTCAAAAAAGGTAGAAGCCCAAAATTTAAAAACCCAATTCTAAAATAAGCATTTCAAATGAATGGACAGACACTTCTCAGATGAAGTACAAACAGCAACAAATACGTGTCAAAATATTTCTACTGTTAATTCATAAAATTCAAATTAAAATAACACTGAGATTCCATCTTACCTTAGAAAGAGTAGCTATCATCAAGAAATCAACCAATAACAAATGCTGGAGGGGCTGTGGAGGAAAAGAACCCTTATCCACTGTTAGTGAGAGTCTAGAGTAGGGTAACCACTGTGGAAATCATTGTAGAGGTTCCTCAAAAAGTTAAAACTAGGTTCCATTTGATGCAGTTATTCCCCTTCTAGGTATCTCCCCAAAAGAGTTGAAAGCATTATACTAGTTATATATGTATACAAATATGTATAGAAGCACAGTTTGTAATAGCTAAATGTTGGATAGAGCCAACTGTCCACTACATGGATAAATAAAATATGGTTATGTTATATTTTACCTAAATCCCTTTCTGATATGAAATATTTAAAAAATAATGTTTAAATACCTGTGAATACACTTGGTGACTGAATTGCATACCCATATGTTATCTTCTAAGATGTGTCAAATAAGGACAAAGGGTGGTAAAAAAAAAAAAAACAGCAAACAGATGTATGTGTGTTACTGGAATGCACAAGTCTTATGAACTAAGCTAGAGGACTTGTGGCTATGAAAGCAACGATGTAAGTCCAAGGGGAGCTTTGGTGACACTTTGAGCTAACGTTCAGGTGCTTTTGTTGATGCAGAGTAATATAAACATAGTGGGACTCCTAAAATATCTTACCAATGTCATCTCTGAATGTTTTCCCTTACTCTCTCATAGAATTCTGGGTAACCAAAGGGCTCTCAGGTGGTCTCCAAATACTGTCAGTCCCTGCTTCAGCATGCAAATGCTGAAAATGGGAACAACACAAACTCTGCCTTAACAAAGTTGCAAGCCAAGAGAGACTCAAAAGTCCATCAAGTAACTGCACCTTCTGAAACAAAAGTGTCATGGCACCTTTTTCTCAAGAAAAAGGCAGACATGCACATCCAGTATCAAAGGAATGTGGTTCCCTTACCAGCAGTGAGCACCATTTTGCACAACATGGATGCTCAGTTTTTCTGGAATTGTAATAAAGTTTCTAAGCCAGAAAAAGGATATTCTATTTATTTTAAAATAAAAGAAAAACAAGCTTAACCCAACTTATCGAGGCACAATGAAGAGACAGACATCTTGCATTATTATCTTGTGATGGCCACAGAAAGTATTTGGGAAGGTATCCACATGGGAAAATGTTCCTTGGAAATAGCATATCAAAAGGGAATTGTGCCCTGACCTATGTGTCTTGTCTGGAGCATACAACTTCTCCTCTACTGTAAACTCCTCACTAAGAAACAGGCAATATTTGCTGTAAGTCAACAGCAGAAAAGACAACCCCATGACCTGGAACTGTTATTGCAGGGATAGAAGGAATGTTCTGCACTAGACTTAAATCTACCAATTAAAGTAATGCAAACAAACATAAAAGAAAAAAAATTACTTAACAGTATCCACTGACAGAGAATGATAAAGACATTTCAGTATACACTTGAAGTTGATTTTGACCCAGCCGTTGTTCAAAATGTAATATTTACTGCCTCAACAAGAAGAAAATGTACCCTGTTCAGACGGCTACAAGTAACACCTGTGTCAACAGAAGGAAAACACACGGGAAGGAAGAGATAACATTGTGCTTGACTTTGCTCTCCAATCTGCCAGGGATGCTGCAGTCAATTCTTAAAGAAACATCAACGCACATTCAAAGCCCAGAGGACAATAGTCACAATGATGAATCATGACACACGAAGAGATGAAATAACTGATAATGTTAGCCTCCAAGACAATAAAAGACTGAGAGAAGTGTTTCATGTATTTAAATCCATATTTTCACCAGAAAGAGATTATCCATGAGGATGCCTACAACAAGACATAAACTGCTTTCATGTGTAGAAGTGAAAAGATCCTACTTTGGAATTAAAACACAGAGGAAACTTTATAACAGGCTCTTTAAGGAAGCCATCATTTAAAAACTGTGCCAGCAGTCTTTGAGACTATGCTTCTGGAATTGCACAAAACTCTATGTGCACCATCTCTTTTAATCCTCTCAACCACTCTGAAATAAATGATTTTATAGTTGAATTGAAGCATAAAAAAATCTACCTTCACTGAGATAATGAAGGGAAAATAGATTCAGCTGATCTGATGTGTGTTGAAAGCTGTACTAGCACTGCACACAGTTACCTTGCCATAATTATTGTAAAGGGAACAGCTGAGTTTATGAGACCCTAGAAAGGAATTATGCTTTAATCTGGAATACTGAGCTGATTCTTGACAACTCTTCCTATGTCATTCATAAGACTTTCTAATTTCTTTGCTCCCCTGAAAGATAAATATGTGACTCCAGCTAAGCTTATCTCCAGATTGCAGCATCCACATGTTCTGGTCTTCATTATCTGAGAATTTAACTGTCAAGTAGTAAAACACAGAAGATTAGAGGAACTAGGGGAAGGATTAGGGACATATCTTAAGGAAATAATCTTATTCATCCCCCACCTTAGGACAAGCCTTGTTTCCTTCATCACACGGTTGAAGTTCAATGTCTACCAATAATACTCACTTGTGTACACACACACACACACACACACACACACACACACACACACACACACAGAGCAGTGTTTCTTTCATCTTCCATAGCATGTGGCATATATTACATAACATGTAATGACATTAATGGCATTCAGAATCTTTTCCAGATTATTCAGAATAGTTACATTCAAAAGTACCTTGAAAAAGAATATATTCCTTGGGCTGGGGCAATAGCTCAGCTATGTAAGTGCCTGCCTGGCAAGCTTAAGGTCTTGAGTTTGATCCCTGTACAAAAACAAATTTTACTCCTACCCAAACAATAGTCTTAGGTTTTTTGTTCATTTTTTTTTTTTTAATGACCGACTCAACCTGCCCTGGGGGTAGAGCTGGCACAACATGTGTTACTGGAAATCCAACTACAGTCTCTGTGATTGCCTAAGCTTGCCTAAGCAGATGCTTTAGACTGCTGAGCCATCTCACCAGCCCTAGACTTAGTTAGGCAACTCAAATTGTCTTATCCTTTCTGAGTGCACTATGACTCAGATGTGACACGTTCTGGAAGATATCAATTGTCCAGCGGACCATGCCTAGAGTCGGCTTGCATGTACATTGCAATAAAGGATGATTTTAAATCATCTGTGACTCCCGAATTCACACAAGCAGTAGCTGAATGATCACAATTAGTTATGACCATTTTATATGGAGATCAAAGTACTTATTAAATTAAATGCATAGACTTTTTTACACAATAAAGCAGTCACAAAATTGCATCTAGAAACACTAGTTTTCAGCACTGACTTCACAGAGGAAAGGTATTCTTAGTACTTAGCTGTTCGACTTTCAGTCTACTTTTCTTTCATATAATCATGGGTGATAAAGGGCCATTCATTAATCTGTACATTGTGGTCAATCAGTAAAAGAATCAGTTTGAGGCTATGACTAATTTATTTTATTTTTTAATGTATTTAGGACAAGGTCTACACAGTCTCATTACATAGATTGGACTTGGAGTGATTCTTCTATTTTCAGCCTCCCAAGTGCTGGCATTACACGGACGAGCCACCACTCTCAGTTTCAGTCTCCTTCTCAGTACACCCTGGGGTGAGGCCCTTAAGGCATCCTGGGGATCTAACCTCAGCTGTTGTGCTCTGCCTAAGCAGGAACTTTAGTCCTCTGAACTGTCTGGTCAGATCTATGACAAGGAATTTTTTTTTAAAGAAGAGATTGTGCCAAGGAACAACCTCACTCTAAGGAAAGAATAGCACATACCATATTATGTGTAAAAAAAAGATTGGCAAGCAGAGGATAGAGGGACATATAAAAGTAACAGGAAGTACCTTGTGTGTTTGTGGGCATGTAGTTATGTATATGCCTATGTGGGCCAGGTAGGAAAGAGAGATTATGCCTAAGAAAGATCATTTGTAAGAAACTTAAAATAGCATTACTAAATTTACTTTTTTCAGTGCATTGACAGGAGAGGCGGAAGAGGCAGAACCTTGTATGCAAACAGTGGCACCAAGAAAAATGACCTGCAAGTGCATAAGAACCCTAGACCATAGGACATAGTTACACATAGGAGAGGCACATGTGAGAATAGAAGGGGTTTTAGAAATATCCTTTTAATGTTAACACTGAACATTTCGAATATTTCTTCCTTTCAACGTTTCATAGAATATTTTATTGACAACAATAAATATTTTTAATAGAACTGATATATACATAAAATTCTCATATTTTCATTTATTAAGCTTCGGCTGGCCCTATGGTTATCTTCATTTGTGCAAACTTCTGCAATTGTCAGGAAATTAAGACTTTTTAATCCCCTATCTATTTTCTTTTAGATCTGAAAGGATCAGATTCTACATATATGAAATCCTAAATTAGCTTGCCTATAATATGTATCTGGGGAGTTAAAAATACATATGATTTCCCTAAACACCGAATTTTGCCCTTGAATTTATATATATATATATATATATATATATATATATATATATACATATATATATATATGGTGCTGGCTCAATCTGCCTTAAGTTTAAGGACAAGTCTGGGGATTGAATTACTGTCACCTGTGCCTGACTGGGATTGCCTGTGCAGGTGCTTAAACCACTGAACTAACCCCCAAGCCCTTAAAAAAAAAATATATATATATATATACATATATATATATATATGTATATATATATATGTATATATGTATATATTTCAATAGAGTATTCCATATATCCGTCTCACATTTATGTAAAGCTCTTAATCTTTTAGACTGAGATCCATGCCAGAAGTTATGACAGTGAAGTATGAAATAACCATATACAGGCGTAATAAATTATTTACACTTAAATGGTACTTGGATCTGGCAAATAATAGGTCTATTAAACTTTCATTTCAGTCAAAATATTGGGTCCTCTTATGAACACTTTTGCACAAAACATGGAACCTTCCTCGACCTTTCTTTCTGAAGTTCACGATGTTGGAAACAGTGCCAGTAGAAAAGTATCAAGTGAAAAACCTACAGATCATGAAGCAAAGTGAGTTTTCATCTACCCAAATCGGCAGCCTTCATTTGATTCAGATCATTAGAAATCCACACAAGGGAGGCAGGGCTCCAATGCTCAAATCTATGCCTGGTTTTCACGAGATTGGCTCTGGAAAGACCATTGGTTTTACCTTCATTATGGAAGAAAATAACAATGAAGACATTCCTGCCCCAGCCAGTAGACTTTTACCTACATGTAACTTCAAACTTCACACCAGCTCCTTGAAAAGTGAACCATTCACATATGCTGCTCAGTGAGCTAGGGGAACACTAAAGCTGTCATCATTTTCCCACTGGAAACTGTGACGGGCAGCTATAGCATACATGAGATAAGCAGAACTTGGATCATCACATGAATAACCTCTCCCTCTAGAGCCTACTTTCTCTACATATTTATAAACATGGCCGTACTTGGCAGCCACATGGATATTTGGAATGCATAGCTATTTCAGCAGTTAGAGTAGGAAATCTTTTCACCAGTCATGTTCAGTAGAAATCTCTTATCTCCTATATCCAACAGCATATCTAACATGCTTTCTGAATGCTACAATCACATTCACATAATAAGGCAATGTTGTACACATCTTTCTCAGAGAGAAAATTATTCTTGCGTCTCTATTAAGCCATAGATCAATAAATATCACAAGAAAGAAATCTATTGTTGGAAATAGAACATGAGTTAGGGTCAATTTCAATAACTTCAAGGTATCATAGCAATGCACTTATAGTAATCAATATACACTTTTCTCTCCCAAGAGGCTTTTATACTGACACTCATTTCCAACAAGGAGAAATATGCTCACTATGAAAACGAAGGGAAATTGTAAATGGGAGAGTCATGTGACCATCATAATGTTTCTTAACTTAAGCTTTGGATGTTTTAGGGCAGTATAACTATGGTTCACATTTCAAAGATTTTCTAAATCTAAATAAAAAAATCCATTATCAAGCCTCAAGGAATGGTGGCAGCATCTGACCTGGGACACCACAGACGTAATAATTATCACTCTCGCAGAACTGAAAGAGCAATTTGTTGTTGAATTTCATGTTGTTAATTGTTTCAAGCAAACAGCAAACATCTATGCAGATATTTATAGAAAGGCCATTTCTTGCCAAAAGAACTGATATTTCTGTAAAACTATGAAATATTAATTCTATAACTCAAGCATGATGTTTCATCAGAGCTTTGAGAACTATCAGGTATAAATAGCTACACATTTCAATTTATTTATTTTTTTTTTGTCTTTTTGAGACAGGGTCTCGCTATGCAGTTGAAGCTGGTCCTAAGCTCACTTTTGTAGCCCAGGCTGGTCTCGAACTCGCACCAATCCTCCTGCCTCAGCCTCCCAAGTGCTGGGATTACAGGCGTGAGCCACCACGCCCGGCTTACACATTTCAATTTAAGTAGACCCAAATATCAGTCTTCCTGACAAATCACTGAAAAATAACAGTATTTCTTAAGTGAAAGAAAAATATGAATTTACTTCTTTCAACAACAACAAAGTGAATTTTCATTTCTGCAATGCACTCTAATACCTGAATGTGTACTTAGTATTCCATATAATCCATCCCATGTCCTTTTCTGACCTTCAGGATAAGGTTTTCAAATGCCCTCCATAGAGCTCTTCCTTTCTCCTCTTTCTGAGGATCAATGTGTCTCAGGCTAACGTGTTGTGTTTTATATTAGAAGAGACATATTTGCCCACCCTGCATGTAATTTTCATTTGACAGTGTGGATTTTTTATTCTTTTCTACTCAGATTCCTTATATCTTTAAAAACTTAAAGTGCTCAGTTTATTTCTTCGCATAATCTTGAAATTCTAGCATCAACAGACTCAAACATAGTTCCTAACATAATGTCCCCTGCATTCAAGACTCGAGATTTTTCTTTTTATTTTTTACTCTTATAAGCAACACGAAGATAAACATAGATTACTTAGAGAATCCTGGAAATATTCCAGACTGGATAAAGGGTAATGGGATTTAAAAATAATCTTCTTGGATAATCTTAAACTTGATATTATGTCTTATAAATGGCATGTGCTTGTAAAATAGCTCTGACAGTAAAGAAATCTCAAATTGGTCTAATATCCAAATGCAGGTTAATCAGTGATGATGATGCATAAATTTAATTAAGAATGAACCGACCTACTTTTATGACTGCTGAAGGCACTACATTTTTTATGAATGCTCCACCTGACCCACTCTCCCCGTGCCTTAATCTTTTCTGTGCTGCTCCGCCACACACACTAACATAAGCACACTGTCACATAATAAAGGGTGCAATGAACATAATTTGTAGGTGGAACACAGTCTCGGGTTACTTATCTCTAAGCAGGGGTTTGTCTTCTATGTAGAAATGCACACAAGTATAGCTTTACTGTCCACTATTTTCTTAAAATGTTACAAGTTTCTGACTGTAACTTATTTCCATCTGATTTAGAATAAAAAAGCATGTGACTTTACATTTACAGCTTAAGGCAAAGCAGAAGTGGCACTCCAACCTTGCTCAGCCCGTTGAGTCTATATTGAAAAAGCTCGCAGGGGTGCCAGGCTCTGCACAGTGGCCCTGGAATCACTTAGGGGCTAACACGTCCATTATCTCCATTTACCTGTGATCCCTCAGATTTGAAACCTGCTTAAGGAATCTCATCAATATTATCAGGTACCCGCTCTTATTATAATGTTAGTAATTTGGTAAGAACTTCTTCATATAATACAGAATCCATCCCTATTATTCTGGATCTGTTTTATTTTCCTACAGTTCTGAATTTCAGTTCTACCTATAAAATATTTTTCCTGATAATACTCATACAAATAAACAGGCAGATAATGTGTTATAAGTGAGCAAACTAGGACTAGGTGGTATAGATGATATTTTTCAAAGATAAATACTAGCTTAATGTTAAGGCAAAAACAAAGTACAAATGTCTATTTCCTGAGAAGTTATTTACTCCACTAGATGATAAAGCAAGTGGGACAGGTTTACAAACTTTACATGCTAATTAATATCATTATAGAAGAAAAGATAACCTGAATCACATTATTTGTAAAAGAACAAGCTAAACATCATTCTATTGTTGCCAGATTAAGGACCTGACAAGATACCTCCTTCAAAAAAGGAATAAAATACATTATTTTTTTGTGAAAAAAAAAGTTTATGAGGTAGTACTGGCAAGATTGCTCAGTGGTCTACAGCATCTGCTTAGGCAAGCTTAGACAACCACAGGGACCGAGGATCGATCCTGGCACCCCATGCTGCACCAGCCCCACCCCCCAGGGCAAGCTGAGCCAGCCATGACAAACAAACAAATAAATAAATAAATAGATCAATACAAATTTGTGGGATTTTTAAAAGTTTATGAGCTCTATCTTAAGAAATAACATATGAACAACATTTTAAGAGAAAGTATACAACAAACAACACTAAAATTTAGAGATTGAAGTTCAACTTTTGCCACTTAGCGGCTATATTTTAAATGAATTTCTTGTATGTATTATAAAGACAATGATACTGATTTCACCTTCAGCACATGTCTATAAAGATTAAATAAAATAATGCAATAGTACTTTTGCTGAGAAAAGTTAGAGATAGCCAAATATAAAATAACTGTAAATTATTTAAATTATTGAATTAAATATTTAAATATGTAAATTACTTTAGCTGTAATACAGATAAAATATAGCTATATTTGAAATACCTGTATTATTTATGATAATGAATACAAATATACACTTTAAAGACTATAATAAAAATTAATATATGTTAAAATAGCTAACATTATTTCTAAGCTTTAAAATTCTGAATGTATAATTACTTACATATGGTACAATATAGTTTATGTAATAAAACCAACATATGATTGAAACTGAATTAAAAGTCATTCATTTAAAAACTGGCTTCTATTTCAAATTGATCTGAGATATCTTTTAAAGAATCAAACGTGATTTTATCCTCAATCAATATGAATTTTAAGAGAAAGTATTGATAAGTAATAATGTAAAAGCTACAAACTAGAAGTTGATAAGCAAAATAATTTTAAGAGTCTTCCGATAATTTAAAAATTGAAGATGATATAATCACAGTCTATTTTTTCTTGGCTAAATGCTTTTCATCACTGATTCTCCAAACATAGACTTAAGAAAGAATGTGCAAGATTGTTCTAAATAGTTACTGGGAACACTCAGTTGCCTCTATAACACCATAGAGATGATTATTGACACTCTAGAGACATTTCCATTGCAGTATATGGAGAATATTTCAACTCTTAATGAGGTTATCTTTAATTTTAAAACTTTCATCATTATATTTAGTAGTGACAAGGTATAGAAGGAGTAATGAAACTATATGGACATCTAGAAAGTCTTCTATAATAACATGAGAATTAAACGTCAAAGATATGATTTCTATGAGCCAAGTAAACGAACCTAGAATCTGCTATGACGTGGTTATTTTCATGCTGTAGAAAGTGTACGAAGTATCCTCAGCTATGTATTTGTCTCGGGTGTGAGCTGGTCCATTCACTAAGGATCACAGCAGCAGAAAGAGCCTAAGGTTGGTTCAGTAAGCAATACTGGCCTGCAAATAAGGCTAAGTTTTCACCTTAAACTGGCAAAACTACATTGGGCATGGTGACGGACACCTGTAATCCCAACTTTGGGAATCTCAAAACTGGAGAATCACTACAAATCCGATCTACATAGTGAGGCCCTGTACATCCTATATCTCCCTCCAGTCCTAAATGGATTAAAAAGAAAAAAAGAAGTAAAAACTAAAAGGAGAATGGAGACTGAGTTCAAAGCAAATTCATGTTCACATTGCCTCCCACCTAGAATGTTTAAATCATCTTATAATCAGTCTGACTCAAATATTTATTTTACACATCAGGTAAGTCAATGGCAAATCAGATTCACAAAGGTTTAAGTTCCAACAATGTAATTTCCTCACTCAGAAAATGTTAGCAACTCTCAAATTACAGCAAACTTTTGTAAAAATTCCTTTTAAAATAGTTTTGTTTTCTATTTTAAACCAATGGCTAAATATATATAGCCTAGGGGCTTTTGAGACAACTCAGTGGTCTAAAGTGCCTGCTTAGGCAAGCTTAGGCAAAGCACAGGGACTTTGACTGGATCCCCAGCACCACATGCCCCACAAGGCCCTCCTCCAAGACCATATCTTTCCCACATTAAGCCCTATAACGCAGTGTCTTCTATTACACTCTTCACATTCTATTTTGTTTCGAATCCTGTGTGAAGTTGTGGCATTTCTGAAGGACATAAAAATGTTATTAATACAGATATAATGCTGACCTCATATTTTAATCATTTGCATTTTACTACTTGTAGAATTTTTATACAGAACTAAAGCTTTGTTAAACTGTCAAATTTACTTAAAAAAATCAGACATCCCTGCTTAATATTTGACTACATATATAAACTTATAAAACTGCACTTAAAATCTTTACATGTGAGAGTGATTTGGTTGATAAAACTGCAGATAACTTATATATACACACAAGCCAGCAGGAGACCTGTGAGCGCACAGATTATATAAATTTAAAAATTTCCAGAAACAAAGAAACTTTAAGGAAATATCATGGAACATTCTGCATTTCTTTATTTTGCAGGATAGATCTGGGTCAATGTTCAGAAGTTACTGTTTCTTTGATCTTAAAACTATAATGATAAGAAAGTGATTATCCCACCTGACGAGGGTTGAGAATGTAAGTTAACAGACCGACAATTGGAGAATAAGAAGGGCTATAAGGATAGCCAATATTTTGGCCCTAGCCCTTCAAGGTCAATAAAGACCCAGGATATAAGAGAACCTGTGCTGTAATATCCTATAATTCAGAGGTGTCCCAAATTTCCTGGTCAAGGAGATTATGGGACCTCAGAGGAAAGGGATG
>PVJA010015562.1:7457-26912 GCA_004027025.1 Myocastor coypus
CTGCCCTCAGGGCAGGCTGAGCCGGCCATAAAAATAAACAAACAAACAAAAGTTCTGAAACAAGAAAAAAAAATAAAATAAAAATTATTTTAAAAAATAATTAAATTATAGGGGCTGGAGAGATAGCTCCGTGGCACAAGTGCCTGCCTGGTAAGTGCAAGGTCATGAGTTTGAACCCCAGTCCCGCAAAAAAACAAAACAAAAATTAAATTATATCATGAACAGTTTCCTGTGTTAAAAATTATTCATTTCATGGTACAATAAACACTAAATACAATACTATCACAGGTTACCAATTCTTTAAAAATTAAGTCTTTAAAAAGATACTATTTTAGTAGAGCAGGGCAACATCACTAAGTTTCCTATCTTTCTACGTTGGAAATACACTGAAGTTTCAAGGCTGTTAACTAAAAAGACCCTGAGTCCTCAAAAAAGCTGAGAGCCATTTCTATAGGTAGGAAGTTACATCTATTCATGTGACAATGCAGAGAGAACATACATACTCTTTCAGGTAAGCCCTCTTCAACTTCCTTTTACATAATTGTATTTTAAAGAAATTTGCATAACAAAATTCTACAGAAAAATACTTGAATTATATTAAGTACACTAAAACAGAAAAACCCTATCAAATATCAACAGTGTACAATGCAGATCTTATATAGCTCAAAACTTCCATTTCATAAGTCTTTTGAAAACATGAACACATAGCCACTGTGAATTTTTATTTTTATTCTACACAGAACTTAGATTTTTAGATAATCTCTATTCTGCTTGCTTTAGAATGTTATGGAAATGAATGACATAGAAACTGCCAAGATTTGGTATCTTGAAATTTTACTTTTATGTATAATCAAAATATAGTAAAATGGGGCCGGGGAGATAGCTCAGTAAAATAAGTGCTTGCCTGGCAAGTGCAAGGGCCTAAAACAACCATCTAACCTAACAGAAAAGAATTTTGGATTATTTATTTATCTATGTATTTATTTATTTATATTACGAACTGGCTCAGCCTGCCCTGGGGGTGCCAGGGATCTAACTGTGGTCCCTGAGCTTGCCTAAGCTTTCCTAAGCAGGTGCTTTAGACCACTGAGCCATTTCATCGGCCCTGGATTATTTATTCTTAATGACAAGTGGAAAGGTTGTAACAATATTCCTCAACTATCAGATTCCTCAGCTATTTATCAGACCATCTGAGATTACTTTTAAACAAAATGAGGACACTGCTAGTATTTTAAACTAATAATTGCTACATTTCGGCAGCATATATACTAAATGGATAGCTTGTTGTGCCTTTTCTGTTGTCACAGTCGTCTAACCTAAGACCAGATTAAGTAAAACCAACTATACTTGAAAATGAAGCAGAACTATACTAGCACTCACCACAGTAAAAAAAAAAAAAAAAAAAGCCCTGTAATTTAAATGGTTTTCTCTCCCGGACCAGCAGAGGGAGACTAAGACATCTGGCCTGGTCGTGCAGTGCTTCTGTAAAATTGGGGAGGGGGGAGTGGAGGCTGTATTTAAATGTCCTGCTGTCAATCAAAGGGCACTTCCTACAATCACAGTCACCATATCAGCTATGACTCGCGAGCGAGCTCTCGCCGAGACACAACAGCCAACGGTGCCCGGGAATCGCGCTTCACCTAAAGGTGACCGCAGGCTTGGCCACAACACCCAAATAAGGACTTTGAGAGCCCAACCCCAACTAGTTTCTTTGTTTAAATGCCTGCGAATCCCTCCCACGCCGGAGTCTAGAGGCTGTGGCGCCGCCCTTTATTAGCCTCACACTTTGATTACAAAACACACGAGTCGGCGGCCTGGCCGCGGAGGCGGCCCGACTTCTCACAAACGTCAAACCCGCGGCGCGGCGGCGACGTTGACGGCGGAATCAGAGGACAACGTCGGCCACCGCCACCAGCGCCGTCGCCTCCCCAAAGTTGCCCGTAGCCGGCCCCGGGCCACCGCCGCGGGCCGTCACAGTGTTGTCGGACCCCGGGCGCCGGCGACCGCACTCTTTGTAAAGTTTGCTCTGCGTGAACGAAGCGACGCGGGGGTCGAGAGGTGCTGTCCCCTCGGCCCCGTCGCCCACTGTTCCCTCCGCCGCGCGCCGGCCGCAGGGGGCGTGTTGCGAGGTGGCGGCGCAGCCCACCTGCCCCGCGGCCCGGCCCGCGAGGGTCCCCCGCAGCGCCTCATCTGTTGCTCTGCCCACTCGCCGAGCCCCGCCACTGCCTGACGCGGATGCTCCCGCCGCCGTGGTCCCGCTGCCCCGCCGGCCGAGAAGTTTGAGAAGGACGGGCAGGGGGCGCGACGGGGCCGCGGGGGGCGACGCGCGGCTGCCCGGAAGCCGGGCAGGCGCGGGGCGGCCGGGGTCGCCTCGGGCCGGAGCCCGAGAGAGGCAAGGCGAGGCGACGCGGCGGGCGGGGCGGCCCGGGAGAGGGGCTGCGGGCTGCGGGCCTCCGCCGTACCCGCGTCCCCGCCGCGTCCCTCGCCCGGCTCCTCCTGCCAACTTCTCCGCCGGCCGCCTTTGTTCCTGTTTGTTGTGGCGACTCTTAGCCCGGGCTGGCCGAGCCCTGGCGCCCTTCGGCAGCCTGCCCGGCGCCCGGCGAGCCCGGGGCTCCACGCGCCCCTCCGCCCGGCTCGGGGCTCGGCGACAGGGTCGCGAGTCGCGGCACGGCAGCCGGGCCTGAGGAGAAGGGGGACCGGCGGCGGCAGCGGCGGTCGGTCGGGGGGCCAGCGGCGGGGCTGAGGGTTTATTTACCTGCCGTGGAACCAGTCCTTGCAGATATCGCACTCGATCATGAAGCGGTTCACGTCGTAGGGCTGCCGGCACACACAGTACACCGGTGGGGGCGGCGGGGGCGCCGAGGCCCGTCCGGGAGCCGCCACCGATACGGCTGCCGCGGCCGCTCCAGCTGCTGCTCCCGCGGCCACCACCGCCGCCGCTCCGGCCATCTTTAAAAAACACACACACGCTCGCTCGCTACTCCGCTCGCCGACTGAAGCGAGCGCAGCCGCCAGTCAGCGCCGCCTCCTGCAGCAGCCGGAGCAGCAGGCGGAGCAGCAGGCGGAGCGGCGGTGGCGGCGGCGGCGGCGGCGGCGGCGGCGGCGGCGGTGGCGGTGGCGGGGCTTCAGTGCGCGCGCGCGAGCGAGGCCTCGGCGGCGGCGGCGGCGGCGGCGGCGGCGGCGGCGGCGGCGGCGGCGCGGTGGGGGTGGCGCGCGCGACGCGTGAGGCCCGGCCCGGCTGCTTCCGGCGCTGGGCGCGGGGCCGTGCGTCTCGCGCACGTCGTCCCCGTCGCGGCGCGCGCTTCTTCTTCCTCAGCTGCGGCCCGGCGGAGCGAGCGGCC
The DNA here is from genome assembly GCA_004027025.1 of Myocastor coypus. NCBI lineage: Eukaryota > Metazoa > Chordata > Mammalia > Rodentia > Myocastoridae > Myocastor > Myocastor coypus. The sequence goes on from PVJA010015562.1 coordinate 10,799, forward strand.
GGCGGGCGGCGGGCGCACACGCGCGGCTCCGGACGGAGAAGCCTGCTCCGAGCAGGCCAGGGAAGTTCCTGCGGAGCGAGAGTGGGACGGACGTCGCGTGTGAGCTCCGAGGCGGGGCAGTGAGGAAGTTTCGGCCGCTCGCGTCGCCTGGAGACCCGGGGAGAATCGGAAGTCCCTCAGCAGCCGCCCACGGAGCACGCGAGGTGCCACCCCCGCCTATCCCTGCGGGTCCGAGCCGGTGACGCGCAAAGCAGTGCTCGGCGGTGGCTGCTCTAACTTCGGGAAGCGTCACTCCGGATGCCAGTCGAGCGGTTCGGAAACCCGTGTGGATGGAGGGGCTGTGGGCAGAGGGTTTATCCCGAGAGGAGCCCACGGATGACTGTCGCCGAGGAGTACTGTCTTCGAGGTGGAGCTGGTGGAGAGAGAGCAAGACGGAGAAGAAATCTCCAGCGTGTTTGTAAAGATTGTGACTTACTTCAAATGCTTTCTATTGCCAAATTGAAAAGATAAATTCGAAGTGACTTTTCCCCGGGGAAGAGGGAAATGAGAGAAAGCGAACGGGCATGTGTCCACAGGCCACCAGCAACTACTTGTGAATGAAAGATTACGCAGAGAGCCAATGTAAAATGGTAAACTGAAGAATAAAATCAGGCACCAAATGCTGACTGGAGAAAGGTGGCCTTGGTATCCTAACAGAACCAGAAGGAATGTTAAAGATTAGTAGGGAATCGAGTTTGTAACTGAATGTCTGCGGGCACTTAACACCATCAAAGAAACCCTACAGTTCCCTAACCTTAAGCGTTTTGGTTAGGGAACGTCGTCCCGAGCCAGCGAACGCTGCAGGTCTCACTAACCCCAGGCGGAGAATCCCAGATCTTTTGCTCTCCTTCTAGTTACACTTGAGGAAGTTGGGTAACTTGCCTGAAACCTCACAGAGAAAGAGAACTGGAACTGAAATGTAAGGTTTTGTTTGGAGCTCCATCCCCACCTTTTTTTTTTTTTTTTTTTTTTTTTTTTTTTTTTTTTTTTTTTTTTTTTTTTTTTGTTAAGATAGGGTCTCAATCTCTGAATTCTCTGAGTTGGAATCCTCCTGCCTCAGGCCGCAGAGGCTGAAATTAAGGCGTTCAGCCCCACACCTGACAAGTTTAAGTTTTTGATGTTGCATTCAATCCTTTTCCTACCTGACCACACCTTGTCACATATGTCATAAAAGAAGAAAAACACGAAAGTCATAGTTGACCACAACGGAATGAAATAGGATTCAGTGAGAATACTAGCAAACTTTCTGTTATTTCTAAGCCTACTTGAGTCTTTGGTTTGGAAGTGTCCCTAGTTGTAAAGGTACTTGGTCGGGTGCTAAGGCATCCACCTGCAATGCAAGTTTGAGACCATTCTGAGCTCCTAGTGAGTTCAAGGCCAGCCTGGACTACATTCCAGTATCCTGTCTGAAAGTTAATAAAAGTACCTTTAAAAAGCAATCGCCTGAGGGGCAGGTGAGATGGCTCAAGCGATCTAGAGTGCCTGCTTAGGCAAGTGTGGGCAACCACAGGGACTGCAGTTCAATCTCCAGCACCACAGGCTGTGCCCCTCCCACCCTAAGGGCAGCCTGAGCCAGCCATAACATTAAATAAAGTTTTTAAAATTTAAAAAAAAAAAAGCCTGAAAAAAAGCAATAAGCTGGTAGGTAGGGGAGATAGCTAAGTTATGTAGATAACTCAGTGGTCTAAAGCGCATGCTTGGGGCTAGGGAGATAGCTCCGAGGCACAAGTGCCTGCTGGGCAAGTGCAAGGTCGTGAGTTCGAACCCTGGTCCCACCAAAAAAAATAAAATAAAATAAAATAAAATAAAATGGCTTAAAGCGCATGCTTAGGCAAGTTTAGGCACAGGGAACTGTGGGCCTGTCCCCAGCACCACATGCTGCACCAGCCCTGAGCTAGTCAAAATCGGCAATCTAAGCACCTGCCTGGCAAGCACAAGAATCTGGGTTTGATCCCTGGTACCACATGCCATGTAGGCCTGGGTACCCAGGGTACACTGTGTCCTCAGAACTCTGGGCATGGTGGCCCAGGTCTGTAATCCCAGTGCTGGGGTGTCTGAGAGGAGGATCACTAGAAGTCTGAGCTTCCTAGTGAGCTGTACCAAATAAAATTTAAACATTAAAAACACAGTACCCTGTCTCGAAAGGATGTGGGCTGGGGAGATAGCTTCAGCAGTCTCAATGCCCATCTGGCATGTGGAAGGTCCCAAATTCCATCCCTGTACCACATGGCATGCAGGCCCTGAAACTGGGTATCATGGTGCACAACCATAATCCCAGTGCTAGGGAAGCTGAGACAGGAGGATCACTATGAGCCTGAAATGCTTAGGGAGACCCTGTATCAAAACAAATTTAAAAATTAAAAAGACACCTCATTTCACCCCCACAAAAAGTAATAGCCTAGCATCCTAGCACTGGGGGAAGTTGAGACAGGAAGATCTTCAAGTTCAAGGCCATCCAGGGTTAAAGCAGAAACACAAATACTGACCTTGAGAAAAAGGAGAGAAGGTTAGAACCAGATAAAGCCAAAATTTTAGTGGCACCTTCTGTATGAAGTAATTAAGCAGATGTGTTTGGATTCAGCAACCTGTTATCTCTGAAAACTTATTCTTGGGTTTTCATTAAGGGGGTACTAATATCTACCTCAAAGGGCTGGGTGCATTAAATGAGATAACAAATTGCTGTGCACAGTTCTTAACACATAATAAGCCATGTAGCTTTTAACCATAATTATGAATCATTCTGTGATTTTATTAATAATAATAGGACTAAGGGGCAGCTACAAAGTGAGGATAAAGACCAGGAGAAATATGCCAAAATCAGAGGCAGACAGAAATTGAGGGAAAAAATAATTTGCAAAAAGACACACAGCTCCTTAGCAAAGCTGATCAACAAATGACTGGGCACCTCCATCCTGTTGCTCTGTGGAGACCCGAGGACCTGCAGGAGAGCTCAGGTCTCGACTCACAGAAGTTCTGCTTGTTTGTGTGTAAAGCTCCACTTGCCCGTGAAACCTACTTTCTCATGTTTGCTCCCACTAACAGCATCCTCCTCCTAGCAGTATACAAATGACTGTGCCTGCTAATCTCAGGAAAACACACTTTGAGAATTTGACTTTAAGCCTTTGTCTCTCCTTAAGAAATGGCAATTTAGGGGCCAGGCATTTAGCTCAGTGGCATAAGTGCCTGCCTGACAAGTACAAAGTCCTGAGTTCTAGCCCCAGTACTACTACTAATGCTAATAATAATAATAATATTATTATTATTATTATTATTATTATAAATAGCACTGGGGAGCCGGCTGCGGTGGTGCATGCTTGTAATCCCAGCACTTGGGAGGCTGAGGCAGGAGGATCAGTGCAAGTTCGAGACCAGCCTGGCTATGCAAGTGAGCTCAAGCCCAGCCTGAACTTAGTAGCCAGACCCTGTCTCAAAAAAAAAAAAGCACTGGGAAGATAGCTTAGCTACCTAGCAAGCACAAGGACCCAAGTTTGTTTCCTGATAACACACAGACACACACACACACACACACACACACACACACATACACACAAATGTATGCTAGTATTACTCTCCTGTAGGGACAAGTTAAGTACATAGTGTGTCTTATGGAGTATTCTTGCCAAATGTTTAGCCCGTGTGTGGTTAAGCCATTAGACATGTAGTTTATAGGCAGTTCAAGAGAGAAGGCAACAAGGAAATAAGACAAACTCAAAATATGAAACACTCCACAAAGACAACTGGGTTAGTTTCTTTTTAAAGTCATTATCTCTCTCCCTCCCCTCCCCTCCCCTCCCCTCCCCTCCCCTCCTCTCCCCTCTCCTCTCTTTCCAAATCCTGGTGCTGGCTGGTGCTGGAATTGGGATCTTGGGAAAGAGAGATTAGGTTTAAACCAGGAAATTTGAACAAATTATGGACTTTAGTTAATGATGATGATCCTATTGCTTCACTGATTTTAATGTGTAATGTGTATATATGCCTATGAGAACTCTACCATCTTGATTTATCAATAAATATAAAACTAAATTTTTTAAGTTTCAAAAATATTTTATAAAAAAATTTTAAATGTATAATTGCTATAAACATTTTAATTTTACCTTTCAGGGACTTAGAGCCTAAAGTTATCCCATTGTCATAAACCTTTAAATTCTTTGAACTTGTGTATGTATAAATGAAACACTGTTGCAAGCCAGGTAGTATGGCACACAGCTGTGAACCCAGCTACTCAGAGGCTGAGGCAGAATGATGGCAAGTTTGAGGCCAACTTGGACAACTTAACAAAAGCCTGACTGGGTCCCACACTTTGACAGTCTGGTCCTATGAGCCAGGCTAGGGATGTAGCTCCATGGCAGAGGGCTTGCCTAACATTTTCAAGGCCCTAAATTCAATCCCCAGCAACATAAAACAACAGAACGACATTTGCATACATAATCTACATACATAACCCCTCATGCATATGTAATTTACAAGTCTCATTTTACAGTCACAAAAAAATAGGCATAGTGGTACATGCCTATAATCCTAGCACTGGGGAAGATGAGGCCAGAAGATATTGCAAGTTCAAGACCAGCTTTGGCTATAAAGTGAGTTCAAAGCTAACCTGGACTGCATAGTGAGACCCTGTCAAAAGAAAAAAAAAAAAGAAAGAAAAAAGACACTAGTTCATGGGCAGCGTGGGCTTCATAGTGAGCTTATGACCAGGATAAGTATATACAAAACCTTGTCTCAAAAAGAAAGAAAATATGGGCCAGTGAGATGGCTCAGTGATCTAAAGCACCTGCTTAGGCAAGCTTAGGCAACCGCAGGAACTGCAGTTTGATCTCTGGCACCACATGCTGTGCCAGCACCAACCCCAGGGCAGGCTGAGCCAGCCATAACAAAAGTAAACAGGGTTTTTGTTTTGTTTTTTTTTTAGAATTTTTAAATTTATTTTATTTTATTTCTTGTTTCAGAAATAAAATAAAACTTTTGTTTATTTATTTTTATGGCTGGCTCAGCCTGCCCTGAGGGCAGGGCTGGCGCAGCATGTGGTGCCAGGGATCGAACTGTAGTCTCTGCAGCCACCTAAGCTTTCCTAAGCAGGCGCTTTATACCACTGTGCCATCCTGCCGGGCCCCAACAGGATTTAAATAAAATAAAATTTAAAAGAAAATAAGTTATGCCGTGCCCTAGTAATGGTTTACCATTTGGAATTCCATGGCATCTTTCTGCAGCTTATTCCTTATAGGGTAAACACCATGCTAATAATAACAAAGTCAAAAAATGATGCATGTGTAAATGTTATTAGCCAAAGGGGTTAGGTAGATTTACAAACAAAACATTCATCTGTCCATTCATCATTATTTACTACAAGCATTTCTGCACAGTATAGAAATAAAAGGATCCATTGTCTATCAACAAGTTCCCACCCTGCAAAGGACAATGACAACGAGATATGAAACTTCAACATAACATGCTGGGTATCGGCTCTTGCTGTTTTGCTGTTCCCTGCCACCATGAACTGCTGCCCTCTGCCACGTGCCACTCTGCCTTGAAGTCAGCTGATTATGGACTGAAACCTCCACAAACTGTGTTTAGTGTTGATCAGAGCCAAACCAGAGGTGAACAGTTGTGGTGCCTGGCTCATAGGACCAGACTGTCAAAGTGTGGGACCCAGTTGTCTGAAAAGTCTCTGTGCACCGTTAGAGGCTATGAGAGTGCCATTTATAGCACAAGCTGGCCTCCCCATATACCTGCCTGTTTTGTTTCAGCATCAGGTGAACAGAGTCTGAGAATTTGGGATCAGAAGGCAGCAGGACTCAGAACTGTGATTTCAACACACCAGGCAGAAATTCTGAGTTGTGACTGGTGGAAATACAGTGAGATCCTGGAGCTTTTCAAAGCCTGGCCCTCTTCCTGAAATAGTAGCACATCATATGGAGTTTACTTGTGGCTTAGATTTTAGTCTTCAGAGCCCCAGTCAGGCGGCTGACTGACTGTTCTTGGGATTGAACAGTAAAGATATCTGACCTGCATGTCTGTTATTTGTGCTTAAGATGTATTGCCCTGGCCAGAAATAAAGATGTTGGCTGAGGAATTGCTTACCAGCAGATAAATTAACTATCAAAAACGTAGATATTAAGCTTTTATGTGCTATTCAGATTTCAAATTCTGCAGATTTACCCTGGAATCAGTTTTGAGGTAGCTAATAATAAAGATCTTGGGTCATTCTGCAAGCCTGGTGTATAACCCATATATATTAAAGTCCTAAGACATAACCGATAGTTTGGTGTATCTTGTACTACTGATTAAGATATAATCTTTGTATTTTAAAATGAATTACAAGCTGGATGTGATGGCACATGCCTTTAATTCCAGCACTTGGGAGACTGAGACAGGAGGACTGGTGTGCGTTTGAGACCAGACCAGGCTACAAAAGTGAGTCAAAGACAACCAGGGCAGGCTGAGCTGGCCATACATAACACAAATCAATCAATCAATCTTTTTTTAAAAAAATAAATAGCTGGGCATGGTGGCACACACCTATAATCCCAGCACTTGGGAAGCTGAGGCAGGAGGATCAATGTGAATTCGAGACCAGCCTGAGCTACAACAGTGAGCTCAAGGCTAGCCTGAACTGCATAGCAAGACCCTGTCTCAAAAAGACCAAAACTAATAGATAAAATTTTTAAAAATTAAAAATAAATAAAGAAATAAATAAGGAGCCCAAGGAGCCGGGGAGATAGCTCAGTAGAATAGGTGCTTGCCTGGCAAGCTCAAGATCCTGAGTTCAATCCCCTATACCAAAAAAAAAAAAAAAAAAAAAGTTAAGGAGCCAGCCAGATAGTTCACTGGATTAAAGCACCTGCTTAGGCAGAGCACAGGGACTGGATTTTGATCCCTGGCACCACAAGTGATGCCAACCCTGCACCCAGGGCATGCTGAGATAGCAATTGATACTGGGCATGGTGGTGCACGCTTGTAATCCCAGTGCTTAGGAGGCTGAAAACAGGAGGATCACTATGAGTCCGATCTGTGCAGTGAGACCCTGTAGACCCTGTACTGAATATGTTTTTCAAAAACTTTCTAAATAGCCCAATATCCCTCTATGAAATTAAAAAATGTAATTTAAAAAAAATCTATCAACAAAGAAAAGTCCAGAGAAGACCTAATGCTGCTATTTCTCAAACTCTTTAGTGAAATTGAAAGTTAAGAAATAGAAACAGACATGGTGGCACACACCTGTAATCCCAGCACTTGGGAAGCTGAAGCAGGAGAGTGCAAGCTCGAGACCAGCCTGGGCTACAAAAGTGAGCTCAAGGCCAGCCTGAACTGCACAGCGATACCCTGTCTCAAAAAGCTGAGAGAGAGAGAGAGAGAGAGAGAGAGAGAGAGAGAGAGAGAGAGAGAGAGAGAGAGAGAGAGAGAGAGAGAGAGAGAGAGAGAGAGAGAGAGAGAGAGAGAGAAAGAAAGAAAGAAAGAAAGAAAGAAAGAAAGAAAGAAAGAAAGAAAGAAAGAAAGAAAGTTAAGAAATAGCCACATGTGGTGGCACCTGCCTGTAATCTCAGCACTCAAGAAGGAGGATCCCTGAGAGTTCCAGGCCAGCCTCCACTACAAGTGAGCTCAAAGCCAGCCTGAGCTGCAGAGTGAGACCCTCCCTTTCTCAAAACAGACCAAAGAGGAAGAAGGACAAGGAGAATGAGGAGAAGAACAAGAGGAAGAAGAAAAACAAGAACAAAGAAAGAAAGAAAGAAAGAAAGAAAGAAAGAAAGAAAGAAAGAAAGACAGAAAGAAAGAGAAGAAATACTTCCCAACTCAGTCCTTCAAGCAAGCATTACCTTGTTACCAAAACCAGAAAAGAGAACTAGCCAGGCATGTGACATAGGCCTGCAATTCCAGTGCTCAGGAGGCTGAAGTAGGTGGACTGTTGTGAATTTGTAGCCCAAGCTACAAAGTTAGCTCAAGGCCAACCTGAACTGCTCAGCAAGACCCTGTTTAAAAAAAAAAAAAAAAAAAAAACTACACTAGAGTAAATCTCCCTGGGGCCTGGCAGGATGGCTCAGTGGTCTAAAGCACCTGCTTAGGAATGCTTAGGTGGCTGCAGGGACCGCGCCAGCCCTGCCCTCAGGGCAGGCTGAGCTGGCCATAAAAACAAATAAATAAACAAACAAACTAAAGCTCTGAAACCAGAAAAAAATAAAATAAAATAAAAATTATTTTTAAAAACATGCTTTAGAGTAAATCTCTCTAAGGAACAGAGACGCAGATAATCCTCATTAAAATATTGGCAAAATGGGCATCTGAGATGAAGATATTCTTCATAGATAAAGAAGTATGAACAGTAAATAAACATATGAAAGGGGCTGGGGAGATAGCTCCATAGCATAAGTGCCTGCCTGGCAAGTGCAAGGTTGTGAGATCCAACCCTAGTCCCACAAAAAAAAAAAAAGGGAGGAAGGAAGGAAGGAAGAAAGGAAGGAAGGAAGGAAGGAAGGAGGGAAGGAAGGAAGGAAGAAAGAGAAAGAAAGAAAGATAAATAAATAAATACATGAAAAAATGGGGGGTTGGGCGTGGTGGCGCATGCCTACAATCCCAGCACTTGGGAGGCTGAGGCAGGAGGATCAGTGTGAGTTCAAGACCAGCCTGGGCTACACAAGTGAGCTCAAGGCCAGCCTGAATGGCATAGTGAGACCCTGTCTCAAAAAGACAAGAAAAGAAAAAATGTTCAACATCAGGGCTGGTGAGATAACTCAGTGGTCTGCTGCACCTGCTTAAGCAAGTACAAGAACTGGGCTTCCATCCTGGAACTACATGCCATGCCAGCGCCACCCCAGGGCATGCTGAACCGGCCATAGAGTCCAGACATGGTGGCGCACACCTGTAATCCCAGCCCTGGGGAGGCTGAAAACTGAAGCATCACTACAAGTCCTAGCTACATAGTGAGACTATGTACTGAATACATATAAATAAATAGATAGATAGATAGATAGATAGATAGATAGATAGTTCAACATCACCAGAAGTGGTAGAACATACTTGTAATCCTAGCACTTGGGAGGCAGAGGTTCACTAAGAGTTCAAGACTAGCCTGGCTACAAAATGAGCTCAAGCCTAGCCTGAATTGCACAGTGAGACCTTGTCTCAACAAAACCATAAATATACCAGTGAGATGGCTCAGCAGTCTAAAGTGCCTGCTTAGGCAAGCTTAGGCAACTGCAGGGACTGCAGTTTGATCCCTGGCACCACATGCTGCACCAGCCCCAATCCCAGGGAAGGCTGAGCCAGCCATAACATATAACATTAAAAAAAAGACAATAAATAAATAAATAAATAAGCCTGGTATCTCCGTTATAACTATTTTCAAATTACTAACTCTTGTCCTACCCTTTCAGGGCATAAAACAGTGATTCAACTAAATGCACAGTGCAAGTACTCCTGGCCTACTGTGTGTAGAGCTGGTTTACTCTAACTCCTAAGGCTAGTGTTCAACTGTCTAGGAGTTTAGGGAGGTGGTTGTTAGACATGACAAACATGACCATTTAAAAAATTAAGTTGTGGGCTGTGGAGATAGCTCTATGGCACAAGTGCCTGCCTCACAAGTGTAAGGTTGTGAGTTTGAACCCTTGTCCTACCAAAAAAAAAAAAAAAAAAAAAAATTAAGTTGTAAGCCAGGCGTGGTGGCTCACGCCTGTAATCCCAGCACTCGGGAGGCTGAGGCAGGAGGATTGGTGAGAGTTCGAGACCAGCCCGGGCTACAAAAGTGAGCTCAAGGCCAGCCTGAACTGCATAGCAAGACCCTGTCTCAAAAAAAAAAAAAAAAAAAAAAAATTAAGTTGTATAAACTTATAACTGAATAAAAAGTACTAAAACGAAAGACTAAACTCATCACTTTGCAATTATTTCACTATTAATAAATTGGACACACATGTTTGAACACTCATTATTTCTCTAGTGCGAGAAACCAAAAGGGTACCTAAGGACAAAACTGTATAATGGATATTGGGGAATGTTCAGGTGAGGAGCGGGGAAGAAAGGGGAAGAGAGGGGAGGGCAGGGGAGGAAAGAAGGACAAGAAAAAAAGAAGGAAATGGAAGTAGCTTTTGTAAATAGGGAAGGGAAGAAGGCTTTAAGAGAGGGGAGGGAAAGGGGGAGAAAGAAGCAAGATCTGTCACGTACAGGCACAAATTTTCTGTGATGGATGGTATGTATATCTAAGATGTACCAATACACTTTTGTGTGTGTGTGTGTGTGTGTGTGTGTGTGTGTGTGTACTGGGAGTCTAACAAACAACCTTGTACTTACCAGGCAGGTGCTTAAGCCACTGAGCTATCTTCCTGGCCCTTATAAACATTTGTGTGTGTGTGTGTGTGTGTGTAGCCATCTCAGCCTGCCCTAGGGGCACGGCTGGTGCAACATGTGGTGCTAGGGATCAAACCTCAGTCCCTGTGCTTGCCTAAGCTTGCCTAAGCAGGCACTTTAGACTGCTGAGCTATTTCACCAACCCCTATAAACATTTTTAAATGTTTTTATCTTAAACATAAGATAAAAGAACAGAAAGCCTTCCACTCAGAAAAAAGTATATTTTACTATTGCTATGTTCTTGGGGTTATTTACATCTATTATAAATACTATGGTGGAAGGACAATGGTATCTCAGTTTAAGAACTTTGTTTTATGATTCAGGGGAAGACGGCTGTGTTTGTGTGGAGAAAAGGGCCATGGTTGTGCTTGTGTAGTGATGTGTAGCTTTTGAACAAAAGCAAAATTTTGCCACATGCTTTTATTTGTGAATCAAATTATTTGCAAATGAAAACATTTGTGAACCAAGGCTCCCTTTCCAATTCTATATTAGTACTGTTATACCAATAGCTCCTAATTTGCCTGGTGAGATTATCTACACCGGGCAAATTGGCAAACACAACTCTGGTGATCCAGTTGGTAAGCTTTCATGAGAATACCACCACCTGGTAGCTGTTAACGCTCTGGCACAGTTAGCCATAATATAATTATTCATAAATTAGACTATAAGCTATAGAAATATTTCCTACAAAAGCCAAGCAAAATGAAGTCCTAACTTTCAAGCCTGTCTTGGTTGCATACCATCAATGTTCTGGATACTCCTACAACAAGAGAATGTATGTGAGGGACAAGAAGTCAAGAACTGGAGTTTAGCCCAATGGAAGTTAAACAATTTTTGAACAGTTTTTAAAAATGAGACACTGTGTGAGTCACTCATTACAGGTGGTACATGTTACAGGTAGTGCACACCTGTAATCCCAGAATTTGGGAGGCTGAGACAGGAGTATCACTGTGAGTTCAAGGCCTGCTGGGACTACATAATGAGATCGTGGCCAGTTTAACATGTAGTGAGACCCTGTCTGCAAAAAAAAAAAAAAAAAGGAGAGAGAATGTAAACACGTTGCTAGGGAGCCTCCTAGGGCTCTACAGAAAAGACTCTACAGCAAAGGAGGTACCCCAAAACCTAAGCTTTATTAGTTTTACAGACACCTCTGCTTCACCCCTTGCTAGGTGTCTCCACTGCCCCTCCACATCTCCTACCCAGGACTGACTCCAGGGTGGGGAGAGAAAAGTGGGATGGGAGAATATTTGCATATGACACACTCTTCTTTGTACACATGGGTGGGTACTCAACACACACACACACACAAAAGCTCTGTGCACCTTCTCCATTCTGCATATGTGAATGAAATTGCTCCTGTAGTTTATTTTTCCTATTCTTCAGAGCCATTATCTTTCTCATGGGTCTTACACTTCAGTCTCTTCTCTTAGCATTAGTGGTAAGAAGGCAAAATAAAACAACAAAACCTGCTGTGAAAGGCATTTCTGATTTACCAAGAAGGAAAAATGTAGCTGAAAATATTTCAAAAACTACCATGCCATTGTGAAACTGTTCTTTAGCAATATATAGAATAATGGGCCAGTGAGATAGCTCAGTGGTCTAAAGCACCTGCTTAAGCAAGCTTAGGCAGCCGCAGGGACTGTGGTTCGATCCCTGGCACCATGTGCTGCACCAGCCCCACCCTCAGGGTGGGCTGACCCAGCCATAACATAAACAAACAAACAAACTAAAAAAAAAAAAAATATATATATATATATAGAGAGAGAGAGAGGAGAGAGAATAAGAGAGAATAAGATTACAGGTGGCACACACCTGTAATCCTGGCTCTTGGAAGGCTAAGGTAGGAGAATTGCTTCAAATCTGAAGCCAGCCTGAGCTACATAGTGAATTTAAGACCAACCTGCATTACAAAGTGAGACATGTCTCCAAAAAGCCAAACAAAAAAACCTTTTTTTTTAAAGATTCAGAATGAAGCACAGAATCCAGGTTAGTAATAGCAAGGAGGCCAAGTTGAGCTTGGTGTGGTACTGTAGCCCAGCAGAGGTATTTCTCATGCTGAAAGAGTCCTCCAAACCCTGACACCTTCAAAGGAAGCTCAGTTGGCAGAGGAACCTGCCCAGTCAGAGGCTGTCCACATGGGAGCTCCACACGGGAGCGCCAGGTTTTAATTGGTGACGTTGCAGTCTGCATTTAATCCCACATTCTCCAATATTTCTCACAATTGGGGTGGTAAATATGCCACTGGTTTCTGCAAATCTTTTATTTGAACAGCATAGCAATAAATTACCATTCAAAATCTACTTCATAACTTAGAGCTACTGCTACATAATTTTCTTCTAAAATTTTATCTGGAAAAGATCTGACAGGATTGAAAGACAAAACCAAAACAAAAATTCCCCAGGGTCCACGATTTCAAAAGCAAGACAACATGAAATGATCTTCACATGAAATGATCCAAAATAGGCAATATAATTTTCACATCTCATGGAAAAATACTGAGTCATATTGCCCACCCACATCTTATAAAAATAACAGAAATTCAATGATTCAGGCAAGACACACTCTATCATTGTATAAAGCAAATATTTGAGTCATTCCGGAAACTTTGGAGTGAAATCTTGTCAATGACAAAAGTTTAAACTGCATGTCCCAAGGAAAATTTTGCAATGAGGAGTTTTTTCCAGCCCCAAACATATGTTTTTCTTTTACCCAGGGATACCTTAGGGCTAAATGTGTCCCTGTTTTATGAGGACAACCAGGATCATGTCTAGAGCTGACTGTGCCGCAGGGTCAATGCCATGGTGTAGGCGGGGCGCTGCCAAAGTCCACTGAGCTGTGACAGGGCTCCAACAACAGGCCAGGCTCAGGACAGACCCAGCCTTAGGACAATGGAGGGAAAGGCTCCTTCCTCAAGCCCCTTACACCCATGGGATAGACAGAGGCCCGCTTCTTCTCTCTTCGTCTCTCTCCCTCTCCAGATTTTCTTTCTTTTCCCAGAAACAGGGCTGGGGATGAAGATCAGTGGTGGAGCACCTGCCTCACAGGACGGAGGCCTGGGGTTCCATCCTTGTCACTTTCCTCGGGGCTGAGCCAAAATATGCAGCACTCAAGGTGAAAGGAGAAAGGTTTCTTTCACTTCGCAATTTGGGGAGGTTTCAGTCCATCGTTGTCAAGGCAGGCAGGAGGGGCCCGGCAGGTGGCTCAGTGGTCTAAAGCACCTGCTTAGGAAAGCTTGGGCGGCTGCAGGGACCGCGGTTCGATCCCCGGCACCACATGCTGTGCCAACCCTGCCCTTGGGGAGGGCTGAGCTGGCCATAAAAATGAATAAATAAACAAACAAATGAAAGTTCTGAAACAAGAATAATTTTTTCTTTTTTTTTGTCTTTTTGAGACAGGGTCTCGCTATGCAGTTCCGGCTGGCCTTAAGCTCCCTTTTGTAGCCCAGGCTGGTCTCGAACTCACACCGATCCTCCTGCCTCAGCCTCCCGAGTGCTGGGATTACAGGCATGAGCCACCACGCCCGGCTAAGAATAATTTTTTTTTTAATTTTAAAAATAAACAAATAGGGGCTGGGGAGATAGCTCCATGGCACAAGTGCTTGCCTGGCAAATGCAAGGTCATGAGTTTGAACCCTGGTCCTGCCAATAAATAAATAAATAAATAAATAAATAAACAAAAGTTCTGAAACAAGAAAAAACAATAAATAAAATAAAAAATTATTTAAAAAAAAAAAAAGGCAGGCAGGAGCCACAGAGGAGAAACAGGTCACAGGAGGAGGAAGATAGGCAAAGCAGCAAGCGACCAGGGCCTGCTTTCTGTCCCCGTATGTTCCATTTAGGCTGCCTACCCTTAGGTAACCCTTACATCCAGAACTATACACGACCAGTGGGAGGACTGATTTAGTAATCACGTACCCTGCATCCCAGCACTGCACATTCTAGTTTTTTGTATTTGTTTTTGCGATACTGGGGATCAAACTCTGGGCCTTGTGCTTATGCTGCTGAGCTATCCCCCCAGCCCTGCCCTGCACATTCTAGATCCAGCCACCTCTGCAAAAGCGCTACCTATAACACATGAAGCTTTGGGAAATATGTAAACACAAGTCATAACAAATCCCCCAAACAAAAACACCCAGAAGCATCTGCACCCTTCAACTGTCGCTTCACATCTCCCTGTCCACCTTGTTTGTCCCTCCTTTATCTCCTGCCCACACCACTGCTCCTCTTTCTTCCTCCGAACTCAGGTTTTCCAGTGTATGGCCCAGCAGGGATGGCAGGAACTAATGGTTCAGTGAACATCAGTCCTGGAGAAAATGTCAACAAAAGCAAAGGAGGGCTGGGCGGGATGGCTCAGTGGTCTAAAGCGCCTGCTTGGGACAGCTTGGGCAGCTTCAGGGACCGCAATTCGATCCCCGGCACCACATGCTGTGCCAGCCCTGCCCTTGGGGAGGGCTGAGCTGGCCATAAAAATGAATGAATAAACAAAAAAAGGTTCTGAAACAAGAAAAAAATAAACAAATTAATTAATTTTTTTTTTTTTTTTTTAAAGCAAAGGAAAGGGACTGGGGAGATAGCTCGGTGGAATAAGTGCTTGCACAAAGTCCTGAGTTCAATCTCTGGTACTACACACACACACACACACACACACACACACACACACACACACACACACACAGGAAACCTCAGGAAGATGTACCATCAGGTTTTAAAGTTTTGTCCGTGTTAAAGCAAAGGAGTCATCCTTCCATGTTTTCCTGGAGGAGACAGACCTGGTGTCGCTATTTTCTCCTCCTCCAACACTCTCCAAGCCCCATGCCCTGCTTACACTATGACAATACCATCGAAATGGTCCCCACAATGGACCAACAGCCTCTGCTTGCTACACAAGGGAGCTGTTCACATCCTGCAGCGTTGAGCAGTGGTGAGGACCTAACATCTCAGAGAAGGTCGCCTAATTCTAGCTTTACCAAGAGTGGGCGGCCAGCAGCTCAGCGGATTAAAGCGCCTGCTCAGGTGGGGACAGGGACTGTGGTTCGATCCCCATCCCCGGTGCTGTGCCAGCCCACCCCCGCCTTGTCCCCCAGGGCCCTCTGATAAGGGCTGAGAAGGCCACTGAGAGACAGCGCCGAGGTGTGCACCTGTAATCCCAGCACTTGCGAGGCCAAAATCGAGAATTGCCGAGAGTCCAATCTGTGCAGGGATAACTAATAAAACTTTACCAAGAGCGACAAAGCCCTTTCCCTCACCCCTCCCTCTTTGTCCTTTGGCTGATTGGTCTTTCTCTCCACTCTAAACACTGCACACCCTTGCACCCACCTCCAACACCTCCTTCAGCGCCCTTAGGGCCTGCGCCGAGGCACTGCTGCTCCCATCACCTCCCAGCTCCACCACCTGCGCCCCTCCATGTCCCGCCTCTCTCACAGGCAGCCCCTTCGGGCCAGCGATGTGAACACGGCCTCCTCACCTAATTCAGAGGCTCTTTTCCAAACTGTAGCAATTCCTCCTTCCAAATGTTCCTCTCCTGGGGCCTGGCAGGATGGCTCAGTGGTCTAAAGGGCCTGCTTGGGGAAGCTTGGGCGGCTTCAGGGACTGCGGTTCGATCCCAGGCACCACATGCTGCGCCAGCCCTGCCCTCAGGGTGGGCTGAGCCGGCCATAAAAATGAATGAATAAACAAGCAAAGGCTCTGAAACAAGAATAAAAATAATAAATAAATAAATAATTCTTAAAAAACAAAAAAAT
>PVJA010015562.1:27012-45304 GCA_004027025.1 Myocastor coypus
CCCCCCCCCCCCCCCCCCCCCCCCCCCCCCCCCCCCCCCCCCCCCCCCCCCCCCCCCCGCTGAGGCCCCAGATTTCCCAAGTAAAATTCACTCCCTTAGCCCGGTATTCAAGATCACTCAGAAGCAACAACAAATAACATATCCCAGGGCTGGGGATATAGCTTAGTGGCATAAGTGCCTGTCTAGCAAGCCCAAGTTGCTGAGTTCAAACCCTAGGACCACCAAAAACAAATAACCAAACAACATGTCCCCAGCCCACCACTTTCTAATAGTGTGGAGTTTTGGCAAATTAACATCTCTGGGCCTCAGTTTCCCTGTCTACCAAATGGGACCAAATAGTAACAATGTCGAAGAAGAGATGTTAACATTACAGAGCAGTGAAAAGGGCAACGCCTGGCATATCACACTTTCTCTGTAAATGGTGGCCAGTATTTTCTTTTCAACCCACTCAGTCACTATTGCCAAACACAAATGTCTTCTGTGACCTGCCCAGCCCACTGCCCCTTCTCTGCTCTGCCCAGCCTTCTCATCCCCCATTGGCTCATGTCTGCAAAGGCCAAAACCAAACCCTGCCTTCACCGTGAAGCCAGGGGCTGCTCTGCTGATGTCATTTCTCTTGTGCCTGTTGTCCGGGTTCAGCTGACTAGTGGACCAACTTGGGCCCTCAAAAATAGAAAGATCTCAGCTGGGCATGGCGGCACATACCTGTAATCCCAGCACTCAGGAGACTGAGGAAGGAGGATCATTTGAGTTCAAGAACAACCTGCAGGGGCTGGCCAGATAGCTCAGTGGACTAAAGCCCCCACTTATAAATGCTCAGGCAATCTCAGGGACCGCGGTTCTATCCCCGGCACCACATGCTGTGCCAGCCCCACTCTCAGGGCAGGCTGAGCCGGTCATAACATAAATACATACATACATACATACATACATACATGCATACATAATAAAGTTTAAAAAAAATGGGCCAGGCCATGGTGGTACATGTCTGTAGTTTCAGCACTTAGGAGGCTGAGAAAGGAACATTGGTGTGAGTTCAAGATCAGCCTGGGCTACAAAAAGTAAGCTCAAGGCCAGCCTGAACTACACAGCAAGACCCTGTCTCAAAAAGACAAAAAAAAAAAAAAAAAAAAAGAAAGAAAGAAAGAAACTCATCCAATAGAAATAGACCTAGAAATAACACTGATAATAAAATAATAGTCAAGGACTTTTTTGTATTTTCGAGACAGTCTCTTGCTATGCAGTTCAGGCTGGCTTTGAGCTTACTTTGTAGTCCATGCTGGTCCTGAACTAGCATTCATCTTCCTGCCTCAGCCTCCAGAGTGCTGGGGGTGCACCACTATGCCCAGTGATAGTCAAGGATCTTAAAATTGCTATTATAAATATACTCTGTATGTAGGTAGAAAAAAATGAATGTAACAGACATGAAATCCATACAAAATGACCCACATTAAACTTCCAGAGTTGAAAACAGCATCCAGGCACTTAGTCTGAGAGCTATCTCGCCAGCCTCAAGTTAGTTTTCTGTTTGTTTGTTTTCTTGAGTTTTCTCCTCTTTATGGGTCCTACTTTTTTTTTTTAAGAATTATTTTATTTTATTTTTCTTGTTTCAGAACTTTTGTTTGTTTGTTTTTTATGGCCGGCTCAGCCTGCCCTGAGAGCAGGGCTGGCACAGCATGTGTACCGGGGATTGAACTGCAGTCCCTGCAGCCGCCCAAGCTTTCCTAAGCAGGTGCTTTAGACCACTGAGCCATCCTGCCGGGCCCTTTTTTTTTTTTTTTTTTTTTTCTCGGGACCAGGGTTTGAACTCACAACCTTGCACTTGCCAGGCAGGCGCTTGTACCATGGAACTATTTCCTCAGTCCCTTCTGTGTTTTTCTGCCAGGTAATTTTAATTTGGATGCTAGATACCACAGCTTTCAAATTATTCGATATTGGGGAGTTTGTGTTTCTTTAACAACTTTTTTTTCCCCCCAGAACTGGGGATTAAACTCAAGACCTTGCACTTGCCAAGCAGACACTTGTGCCTCAGCTTACTCCATAAACACTCTTTTATTTTTTCCCCTGGTACTGGGGATTGAACTTATGATCTTGCGTTTGCCAGGCAGGTGCTTATGCCACTGAGCTATCTCCCTACCCTCAGGAACATAATTATGTGGGGACAAGCTGATTAGCAAACAGAAACTTTTGGCAAATTTTTGTTTGTGTTGGTGAACTCTGCATCAGGGAATCACCACCACTGTGGCCACCTTTTCCAGAACAGTGAAATGAACAAAGTTTGGGAACCAAGGCACCACAGCACTGACTCAGAAACACTCCGACCCTGTTGCAGTTTGCATTTAAGCCCTGTTCATTGGGATTAGAACAGGTTTTGGTCTGGAGCTCATCTGGCCCCAGCACTGCTAGCAGCTTTTCTGCTCAGTGCCCTGGCTGGCAACAGCTCTGGGAGCGCCGGTGGGTTTTCCTCCTGTTGTTTTCCAGGGATTCTGTCCCTGGTCTCTGCTGGTGGTTTCCTCCTGTGCAAACACAGATCAGGATGCAAATGAAGATTCTCAGGTTCTCGTCCCCTCCCCCTTCCCCTCTCCTACCCCCTCCTTGCGTTTCTGTGCCCTGCAAATCCTAGCTACCTTGAGCCCCAAACCTGAAAACTGCTCCTGCAAGAAGACACCACCGGGCTCCACTTCTTTTCCTCCTCCCTGCACTGTAGGTAGAAACCTTCTCTGGCAGTAACAGAGGGGGCTGTGAGCTCCTCTGCCTTTGCTGCCTTTTTTTTTTTTTTTTTTTTTTTTTTTTTTTTTTTTTTTTTTTTTTTTTTTTTCTTTCTGTTCTTGGTGTTCTACATTACCTGTTGTTCAATGTCTGAAAAGAGTTCTTTCATTTATTTATTTTCTTTCTTCTAAGTTTATAAAGCTCCAGAGACAGAATCTCAGGCCTCAGGCATCCTAGGCAACTGCTCTACTGTTTTGTTTTGTTTTTTTGTTGTTGTTGTTTAGGTACTGGGGATTGAACTCAGGACCCTGCACTTGCCAGGCAGGCGCTTGCTCCACTAAGCTATCTCCCCGGCCCTGTTCTACTGTTTGAAGCAGGGTCTCAATGCATTGTACAAACTGGCCTAGAAAGTGAGATCCTCCTGCCTCAGCCTTCTGAATATCTGCAATGATAAGCATATGCCATCAGGCACTGACATTTTGCCTCTTTTTAAAATTGTGTTAGCCAGCCAGGAGTGATGGCACATGCCTATAATCCCAGCACTTGGGAGGCTGAGGCAGGAGGATCGGTGGAAGTTCAAGACCAGCCTGGGCTACAAAAGTAAGCTCAAGGCTGGCCTGAATTGCATAGCAAGACCCTGTCTCAAAAAGACAATACAATAAAATAAAAAGATAAATAAATTCATTAATTAGAATGAAATTGCTAGCCGGGCGTGGTGGCTCACGCCTGTAATCCCAGCACTCGGGAGGCTGAGGCAGAAGGATCGGTGCGAGTTCGAGACCAGCCTGGGCTACGAAAGTGAGCTCAAGGCCAGCCTGAACTGCATACTGAGACCCTGTCTCAAAAAGACAAAAAAAAAGAATGAAATTGCTAGCCGGGCGTGGTGGCTCACGCCTGTAATCCCAGCACTTGGGAGGCTGAGGCAGGAGGATTGTTGTGAGTTCGAGACCAGCCTGGGCTACAAAAGTGAGCTCAAAGCCAGCCTAAACTGCACAGTGAGACCCTGTCTCAAAAAATAAATAAATAAATAAATAAAGAATGAAATTGCAAATTGCTTTACATAGTATAGGAGATCTAGTCCCTGCTTCTCTAATATAGTGCAAAATAGAAATATCTCTTTAAACAGTATTACAGAGTGCTTTGTTCATCTAAATGCATCTAAGTGATTGTTATTATAGTGCAGTACTTTTCCTTTTTTTTTTTGAGACAGGGTCCACCCATGTAGCACAGACTGGCCTTGAACTCATTTATACAACAAAGACTGGTCTCAAACTCTCAGCAATCCTCTTGCCTCAGCCTCTTGAATGCTGGGATTATAGGTAAGTGGAACCATGCCTGGCTTATTTCCTCACTTTAAAATTAATGAGCTAGGGCTGGAGAAACAGCTCACTAGAATAAGTGCTTGTCTGGCAAGTACAGGGTCCTGAGTTCAATCCCCAGTACCACAAAAAATAAATGAATGAATGAATAAATAAAATTAATGAATTAGGCATGATGGCCTTTACCTGGGATCCCAGCACTGAGGAGGCTGAGGCAGGAGGATCACCTCTAGTCTGAGGCCAGCCTCAGCTACATCAAAGGTCAGCTTGAACTGTGAAGTGAGGCTCTGTCTCAAAAGCACAAAATACAAAAGTAAACAAATAAATATATTTAGTGGAAAATACACACAAATGCCCTTTAAGCAACTGAAACTACTTTGACGTTTATAAATACTATGTTACTTGCTGGTAGAACTTCTTCTGGAATAAGTGGAAAAGCACAGTTTACCTATGCCTTACCTGAGGCATTAAGTATATTGTTTTCACTTTTTGGTTTTGGCTTTTTTCTTTGACAGGATCTCTGCATAGTTAGGCTGCTCTTAAACTCACTACATAGCCCAGGCTGGCCTTGAACTTGCACTGATCCTCCTGGCTCAGCCACCCAGAGTGCTAAGATAACAGGCATGTGCCACCATGCCTGGCCTAGGCATTAACTATTAACCTATCATTGACTTTGGGAAATAGGTTTGGATCCTTGTTGCAAATGGAGCTCCTTGGCCTTCATGGACCCTTGCTTGACAGCTTTGGTCTATTTAGGAGAATTGGAAACCTGGGAGGAGATGTCAGCCTCAGAGTAAAAAAAAGGAAGTCATTTTATTCTTTGTTCCCAGTGTCCTTGGCTGAGCCGAGGAGAGCTCGCAGCCCTTGTTTCCAGGAGGGGAGCAGGGACCTCGTCACTGCAGGCATCTTTGCCCTCTTGTCTAATCAGCTGTGTTCTGTGTGCTGCTTTTCTGTTTCAGTTTTATCACCTTCAAGGATTTGGGGAATGAAGTTTTGTGTTCATGAAAAAGAGCCACTGTCTCTACCTACCATGGGACATTATCTCTGGGACAAATGTGTGTTGCTTATTTGTGTGATCAGTGGGTATTTGGGAAGTATCTCAGTGTGCCAGGAATGGTGCTCAAGGTCACTGATACAGTCGCTGCCCTTGTGAACTTGCGGAACAGCTGAGTGACTAGGACAGAAGGGAGTGAAGCCCATCATGGTGCTGCCTGCCTGTGATCCCAGCACTCTGGGAGGCTGAGACAGGAGGACTGAAAATTCCAGCCTAGCTTCCCCCAACTCCTCTCTTTTTTAGGTATGTACTACAGGGTCGACAGGGTCCCACTATATGCAGATCAGACTAGTAGCGATCCTCCTGTTTTCAGCCTCCCAAGCACTGGGATTACAGGTGTGCGCCACCATGCACAGTCTCAATGGCTGACTCAGCATGGGGGAGGGGTGCAGCACAGCATAGCACAAGCAGGGAACGAACCCCAGTCCCTGGCTCTGCCTAAGCAGGTGCTTTATTCCACTCAGCTATTAGCCAGTTCTTTCTTTCTTTCTTTCTTTCTTTCCTTCTTTTTTGAGACAAGGACTCATTGTCATATAGGCTGGCACTTGAACTCACTAGTTAACCCAAGCTGGCAGGGATCTTCCTGCCTCAGCTTTCCAAGTGCTGGGATTACAGCACTATATCACCACACTCTCTTTCTTTCTTTCTTTCTTTCTTTCTTTCTTTTAAACCAGGAATTGAACTGAGGACCTTACTCTTGCCAAGCAGGTGCTGTGCTGCTGAGCTGTATCCAAAAGCAATCTTTTCTTAAGAACAGGAACTATTCAAGTAGGTGAAGAAGGGTCACAAGGAAAGCTCAGCTGGCACAGGGGAAGGTGTAGTGTGGGCAAATGCACTGGGCCCAGGAGAAAGGCACTGAGCCTGGGCGAGGTCCAAGCCTGGAGTGCTAGGTGCAGAGAGGGTGGGAAGAAAAAGCAGAACCCTATGCCACACTCAGCATCTTCCTTGGACTTCCAGACTTCGGGACAAACAGATGCCACAGTTCGCAAAGGAAAGCTCCTTTGAGCCCCACTGGCTGGTGAGTGGAAAGGGCCAAGCAGAGGCAGCCTCTGCCAGGAGCCTGGCAAAGAAAGAGGAGGAGGAGGAGGAGGAAGAGGAGGAGGAGGAGGAGGAGGAGGAAGAGGAGGAGGTGGAGGAGGAGGAGGAGCCTTCCTGCTGGAGCCCCAAGCTGGCACGGTCCCTGCAGAGCTCCAGTGGGACACAGCCCTGTCCCAGCACTGCCAGCCACTGGCTATGGAATACCCAGGGGAAGGCGATCCTGAGCAAGGGAAGTGGCTCCCGGAGGAGTCGCCAAACTCCCAGCACCTGGTTTTGCCCAGGAATGGTCAGTCACTGCATGGCCTCGCTTAATTTCACAGTAGAGAAGAAAAACGTCCTGCGAAAGACTCTCAGCGCCCTTCCGACTCTAAGTGGTACCCACCGAGCCTGCTCTCTTCAAAGCAGTGCGGCCAGGTGTGGTGGTGCACTCCTGTAACCCTAGCACTTAGGAGGCTGAGGCCGGCCAATCGCTGTGAGTTTATGACCAGCCTAAACTACATAGGGAGACCCTGTCCCAAACAAAACAAAACAAAACAAAAACCCTCAACGTGAAATTCGGGCCTCCCAATCCAGGCCACCACCTGCTCTTGTCATTACCATATCTAATGTTCTTTCTGCCCAGCATAACAAATAGGGCTGTAGAGGGTGTCACCCTGACCTGGGGTTCCCTGTCTTTCTAGTGTGTGATATCAGAGCTGAACCCACCCCCCTGCAGACCCAGAAAACACCACAGCTGGGCCTGGGTGGTGTCACCCAGGAGCCAGATAGAAATGCAAATCTCCAGCCCCACCCAGACCCACAGAGTCATAACCTGCCAGGGTGGGGCCACTAGCCGAGCCCCAGCACGCCCCAGATTGGCACTACTTTGAGTAAGGTGGGCTCAAGGTGGGCTTGGTAGCAGCTGGAAGTTGCACCTGGGCCAGGAAAGGGCAGGATGGGAGCAGGAAAGCCAGCAAGACCCAGGTGGCTGCGCAGGACACCCCATGGCTTCCCCTGGCTGTCATTTCCTTACTGTAGTTGGGTACTGTTTGCCTGGCTCAGCTTCTCCTCCTAGGAAGATGTAAATGGGAAGGGCGGAGGGCAGGAGGAGGCCAGGGGGAGCGGCAGACATCCCACAGGGAGATGGACGAGGCTTTCCCTCTCCCACCAGTCAGTCCCTGCAGGACTGGAGCTGCACACGCAGGTGGGATCTGCAGAAACCTCCACGTGCTCAGGACACTGCAGAGGACACAGTCCTTGCTGCAGAAGCCTGGACTCCCGAGGCCAGGTGAGGAGGAGCCCAGGAGCTCACCTAGAAGAAGCCACCACACCTTTGGCTGAGTGGCCCAGCCTGCCTGATGAGGGACCACACAACCTGCCTGTGGTCTGGTCCTGGTTGTCCCTGCAGGACCAAGCACTCATGCCGAGAATCCATCCTCCACTATGAGGAGGTTCAAAGCCAAGAGAGAGCTGGGAGACTAGAAGAAAAGGATAGATCCTGGCAGGAAGTAGAACTATACAGTGCTTGGTTTATTTGCCAGGATTTCTATGTAAGTGAAGCAATGATGGTTAAGATATCCTAAGGAATGAACATTTAGAGCATCTTGGTACTAAGTACGAGGTACCTTCACTGGTACCCGGGTCATGAGCATCTGGAACCTCCTAACCTGGGTGTGAAAGGGGGCAGTGGCCAGCGATGCCAGTCAGTGCAGGAGTACAGGAGCAGAGGGCAGAAGACAAGACCTGTGATGGTGGGCGGTGTGGGTGTAACCCCCGAAGGGGCCATCTGGTCAGAGTGCAGACAAAATCCAAGACACTCTGTGAAACTGGAGCCTCAGCTAAGCAGTAAGTACTGTTTCATGCAAGCATGTCCCAGGTAGTACAAGACCTTATTCTAACATTATCTTGACATTCAAATGGAACCAGACATCTAGACCTCATCTGCCAAGTCAGACAACCCCACTCCTGGAATAGGTATGTCTTATGCTTTTTCACTCAGTCCTCTCTACTTCCCAACATCCCACCCTCCAGAAGAGGGAAAGTTGAGTCCCAGTGCTCCCTGTGGTTGCTCCCAACTTCCAGAAGGGAGCCTGTCCCCCCAGGAAGAGGCTGAGGTCCACCAGACCTTGATCCACTCAAGCCACTTGCTAGGTATACAACCCTGAGCATACCACTAACCTCCCTGGGCCTCAGTTTCCCCTTCTGGCGATAATAATTCTGAAGTTCCTGGATAAGAGTATTTCGTGTAAGCAACATAGTTGGACAGAGGGGAAGTGATTAATACAGGGTAATTAGGGCGGGGCAAAAGCTGACTGAGGAAGTAGGTGCAACCTGTCAATTGCAAAACTCCAAGACATGGGCATAGAACAGCTCCCAAAGCCCTGCTGTGGACTTCTTGTGAAAACTCAGGCAGATTTTCTTCTGTGTGGGGGCTTTTCTGTTGTTGGTTTTGGTTTTTTGAGTGTCTGCGTGTTTGTGGGTATATGTGCAACAGAGAGAGAGACAGACAGAGACAGAGACAGAGTTAGAGACAGAGAAAATGAGAGAGACAATGAGAGAAAGAGAGACAGCGACAAAGACAGAGATAGAGACAGAGTTAGAGACAGAGAGAGAGACAGAAACAGAGAGAATAAGAGAGAGAGACAGATTGAGCCGGGCGTGGTGATGCACACCTGTAATCCCAGCACTCGGGAGGCTGAGGCAGGAGGATTGGTGAGAGTTGAGACCAGCCTGGGCTACAAAACTGAGCTCAAGGCCAGCCTGAACTGTACAGCAAGACCCTGTCTCAAAAAGATTAAAAAAAAAAAGAAAGGGAGAGACAGACAGACCGACAGAAGAGACAGAAAGAGAGACAGAGACAGAGTTAGAGACAGAAAGAATGAGAGAGAGAGAAAAAAGAAAGAATGAGAAAGAGAGAGACAGAAAATAAGACAGACAGACAGACAGACAGAGTGTGTTTAAAGATAAGATCTCACTATGCAGTTCAGATTGGCCTTGAACTCACTATGTAGCCCAGGTGGCCTCGAACTTTCAGCAATCCTCCTGCCTCAGCCTCCCAAGTGCTGGGATTACAAGCATGTACCACCATGCCAAGCAAGCAGGTTTTTTAATAGGACAGCCTAGCCCTGATGTTGGTCTGAGGGTGACACAGAAAGGTCAGTTGTCATTGAGCTTTTGCCACTGTGTTCTCTCATGCATGGTGGCCACCCTGATGCTATAGGGTGAACTTTTCCCTTTAATTGGTGCAAACTCGCTCTGCAGAGCCTGTGTCTTTTCTACCTTCAGGAACACTGCTACATACACCTGTGTGCTTGTCTTGACCAATTCTTTGCTCAGAATAAAAAGAACCACCCTTAGCTAGGCATAGCGGCACAGGCCTGTAATCCCAGAATTTGGGAGGCTGAGGCAGGAAGCTTGGTGCAAGTTTGAGACCAGCCTGGGCTACGAAAGTGATCTCAATGCCAACCTAAACTGCATAGCAAGACCCTGTCTCAAAAAGACAAAAAAAAAAAGCATTAGAGATAAAAATATCATACACACAGTGATATATGCATACCCATGTCACAGTAGCATAGTATGTAATCTCTATTTTGGGGGGCTGGGGGTCTTTTTATGTATTTAGTACAGGGTCTCACTACACAGATTGGACTTATAATATCCTGTTTTCAGCCTCCCAAGTGCTGGGATGACAGGTGGGCCTCACCACACCCAGTCTTAATCACTTTTTCAGGGTGCCCTGGGAGCAGGGCCCTCTCCCAACACACACACACCAGAGATCAAACCCAAGTCGCCGCATCTGCCTAAGCAGGTGCTTAAATGCACTGAGCTATCTGGTGGGCCCTTCAGTCTTTCTGAGACAGAGTGTCACTATGCAGTTCAGGCTGGACTCAAACTTGCTTTGTACCCCAGGCTGATCTAGAACTCATAACAAGCCTCCTGCCTCAGTCTCCTGAGTGCTGGGATTATAGGTGTACACCACCATTCCCAGCTTACTTTCTTAAATGAAATAAATTGCACACATATGTGGGAATATTGCTGTGTTTCTGTGATGTGAGAAACTGAAAATAAGGACCACAATGTATAACAAATATTGGGAAATAGGAAGAAAATGTTCAGTTGGGAAGGGAAACTAGGGAGAAAGGAAGGGGGAAAGGATGAAAAAAGAAGGAAAAATGGAAACAAAACTTTGGTAAATAAGAAGGCAGGTTGAAGAAAGAGGAGGGGAATGAGGGGAAAATCAAGTTATATCACGTAGAGGTACAAATATATATCCCAAAGGTTCATTAATTTAAACAAAGAACGCCTAGAAACCCCTCCCTTGGCCAGGCATGGTGGTGCACGCCTGTAGTCCCAGAATTTGGGAGGCTGATGCAGGAGGATCCGTGCAAGTTCAAGACCAGTCTGGGCTACAAAGGTGAGCTCAAGGCCTGCCTGAACTGCACAATGAGATCCTGTCTTAAAAAAAAAAGAGAGAGAGAGAGAGAAAGGAAGGAAGGAAGGAAGGAAGAAAGGAAGAAAGGAAGAAAGGAAGAAAGAAAGAAAGAGAAAGAAAGAAAGAAAGAAAGAAAGAAAACCCTCCCTTAGGCAACTCCAATGCACCCAAACCAGGAACAATGGGTGGGGAGGGAATGGGAGACCTGCAAGTCCTGAGGTGCCCTCACGTGTGATCACCTGCAGGAGAGGAGTGGAGGCAGACTCTAAGTGCTTCTGGCGTACGTGTGTGTGTGTGTGTGTGTGTCTGTGTGTGTGTGTGTGTGTGTTACCAGGGATTGAACTCAGGACCTTGCCCTTGCCAAGCAAGCACTTATTCTGGCTCTGAGTGCTCCTGCCCGCCTACAGCTCCGCCCCCTGATCGGTGCAGCTAACTTGTCTCGCACCTGCCTGGTGGTCCCTCCATCACTGCCAGGTGGGCCTCCGTCCTAGCTCCTGTTATCTTCCGAGGGGGAAAAACATCTAACACAGTAAGTGTTTTGCACCTGTCCACCACCACGCAAGACAAACGCGTCCCTTCCCGGTTATGCAAGTTCCTCGGTACTGCCAGTGCGCATGCGCTGAGCTTCTTTACTGATCCTCTGGGTGAGATGGAGACTAAAAGGATCTGTTGATGAATTTCTGCTTTCCTCACTCAGTTACCTTCACAGGAAAGTCAGGTCCAGAGCTCACCTGGCCCCAGGCTTCCCTGCAGGCCCCTCCTGGCACTGGACATCATTGGCCAATGACCCCTTTCACACCGGGTTAGGAGGTTCCAGATGTTCATGACCCAGATGCTGGCCAAGGTTACCTTCTGCTTAGTACCAAGATGCCTTAAATGCTCATTCCTTAGGATATTTTAATCATTATTGCTTCGCTTACACATAAATCCTGGCAAATAAACTGAGACCTGCACAGTTCCAGTTCCCGCCTGGAGTTCTCACAATGCTCCAGCTCTCTGCCCACGTCAGCCTTCCAAGTCACTGCCATGAACAGTGTTCAGACATCCACAGAGTCCTGATCCAGGTCAGCTAGGTGGTGTCAGACCATAGAGACACAGCAGAGAAAGACCAGAATCTAACACCCACAGGACCCAGGTTCCAGACACCTTCCTGGTGTCTTCTGAACTCCTTTCTTATCCTGCCTTGGAGTACCAATGATGGGGCCGGGGAGATAGCTTAGTGGAATAAAGTGCTTGCCTGGCAAGCGCAAGGGCCTGCCTTCAATCCCCAGTTCTGCGGGAGGGAGGGGGGGACCAATGACCCTGGACTCTGGACGTGTGACCAGGTCTTGGCTCTATGTTCTCTCCTAGCTCCCAGGCTGCCCCTACCCTGGGGCTGAGTCCTGCCCCAAGATCCTCAGCTGCCTGGCTGGCAATGCTGCGGCACAGGAGTCCAGTCACCTGGCCCTCCCAAAGCATCCCCAACCCTACTGCCAAGTCACGCTATAGCTTGTGTGGCCCTTGGTTTCCCTAGGAAACTGCAGGCCTTGCCAGCAGCTGAGCTACCAGGGATTTTAGCTGTGTGCTTAGTCTCCTGGCACAGCCTGGTTGCTCGCTGTCTTACTTGGCAGTGCCCTGCCCAAGCCTTGGAGCCCAGCCTCATCTGAGTCACCTGGGTTTAGTGACCTGTTCCTTTGAGTTTCCACCCTGTTGGGGCACAGGTGCCTTGCAATCTGATCATGCCCTGCCTTGGAAGCACTTATCTTGTTCTCGGTGTTGCGCCAGGTGCCCTGGGCCGGTCCCGTGCCCAGAGCCTGAGGCTCCAAGTCATCAGACATCTGGCCACTGAGATCAACAGAAGGCCACAGCTCTCAGTCCTGCCTTCTGCACCTCTACACCCACTTGCGAACCCACGCAAGGTTTATGATGCTGGAGTTCCAGAGCCAGGTACCTGTCAGCTCAGGTCCCAGCCCCAGGGGATGGTGTCACAGTTAATGTAATTCATTGGAAAGCATGAGATGTTGGCTAGGGAAATAACTCAACCGTCTAAGTGCGTGCCTGGCAAGCACAAGGTCCCAGATCCGATCCCCGGTACCACGTACCAGCCCGGAACCTGGATACACCATGCTGCCCCAGCCTGTAATTCCAGTGCTGAGGAGGCTAAGACAGGAAGATCACTATGAGTCCAAGCTGCACAGTGAGATACCATACACAAAATTAAATAAATAAAATTTTAAAAAGCAGGTGAGCAGGATGGCTCAGTGGTCTAAAGCGCCTGCTTAGGAAAGCTTGGGCGGCTGCAGGGACCATGGTTCGATCCCTAGCACCACATGCTGTGCCAGCCCTGCCCTCAGGGCAGGCTAAGCCAGCCATAAAAATAAATAAACAAACAAACAAAAGTTCTGAAACAACAAAAAAAAAAATGAATTCTTAACAAAAAAAAAAAGCAGGTGTTACTGGAAGCTGGGACAAATCCAAGACAGCCAGGCACCACCCAGAAAGTGCATGTAAATCAGAGGTGTAGGCAAAATTTTCTATAGCAGGAGAGATGAAGTCTAAACTGAATTGAAAACCGCACCAACAGCCAGGCATGGAGGCCTCGACCCGTCATCCTAGCACCTGGGAGCCTGAGGCAGGAGGCTCATTGAGTTCAGAGCTTAAACTACAACACAAGGAGACCCCATCTCACAAAACCAAGAAACAAATAAAAATACAATTGTACCAACAGCTGGAGAATGAGTGTGGGAAGACTCGAGATTTTAAAGGTGAGAATCCAAGAAAATAGGAAACTGGCCAGGTGTGGGCTGCATATGTATCACCCCAGCACTCTGAGAGGCTGGGGTGGGAGGTTCTGAGGCCGGTCAGAGCAATCTCATGATTTGGCAAGACTCTATCTCTGAATGAAAAATTAAAAAGGGCTGGAGTGTAGCTTCGTGTGAAGGCCCTGGGTTCCATCCCCAGGAAGCTACTAACACGGTCAAAATGGGCAGCCAAGATGAAGCAGGGCCTCACCATGAAGGAGCTTGGCTGGTGTCTCGAGGCCACCCAAGGCTCTAGCGTTCCCCCACCCCAGCCACTCTCCTCTTGCAGTGAGGGCTGCACTTGAGCGAACTGCTCCAGCCACAGAGAAGGAGGGCATTGGTGTGGAAGGAGGGCCGGGTAGGGAGAGCAGGGGCCCAAAGCTGGGCTCCAAGCAGGAACCATGCCAAGCTGTGTCAAGATAGTGAGACACAAGGAGGCACAAGGCCAGGGGCCTAGCAGGTAAGGCAGGGCAGAGGGATGAGCTACAGCAAGGAGCTGTCGCCAGGGAACAAACAGGCAAGAGACGGAAGCCTGGGCTACAAAAGCGAGCTCTAGGCCAGCCTGAACTGCATAGCAAGACACTGTCTCAAACACACACACACACACACACACACCCTGGATGAAGGGGTCCTGTTGAGCTTTAGTGGCCACAGCTCATCCTGTGAGGACCTGGGTCTCCAGAGCCATCTTGGCCAGAGCTGGGGCTGTTCAGCAAAGTGGGTGCTATGCAATTAGGGCTGGCAGGGGCACCCAGGAAATACCAGCACAAGAGGCAGGGACTTAGTTGGTGTGGTGGCACACCCTGTAATTCTACTACACTGGGAGGCTGAGACAGGAGGATTGCAAATTCAAGCTCAACCTAGGCGACTTAGTGACTTAGAGAGAGAGACTATGTCTCAAAGAAAATTTTTTTTTGTCTTTTTGAGACAGGGTCTCGCTATGCAGTTCAAGCTGGCCTTGAGCTCACTTTTGTAGCTCAGGCTGGTCTTGAACTCGCACCGATCCTCCTGCCTCAGCCTCCCGAGTGCTGGGATTACAGGCATGCGCCACCACGCCTGGCTCAAAGAAAATTTTGATGTGTCATTTTTTATTTGATTCAGATTGCCTTGTTTTGCTGGGAATCGAACTCAGGACATCACATTCTCTAGGCAAGTGCTGTGTCAGTAAGCTATATCTCCATCTGTTTGTTCATTAACACAGGGTCAGGGTTGGGTGTGGTGGCACATGTCTGTAATCCCAGCACTTGGGAGGCTGAGACAGGAGGATCAGTGTGAGCTCAAGACCAGCCTGGGCGGGGCCAGCAGGATGGCTCAGTGGTCTAAAGTGCCTGCTTAGGAAAGCCTGGGCGGCTGCAGGCACCGCAGTTCGATCCCTGGCACCACATGCTGAGCCAGCCCTGCCTTCAGGGCAGGCTGAGCCGGCCACAAAAATAATCAAAAAGTTCTGAAACAAGAAAAAAATAAAATAAGGTAATTCTTTAAAAATAAATAAAAACATTTATTTAAAAAAAAAAGACCAGCCTGGGCTACAAAAGTGAGCTCTAAGCCAACCTGAACTGCATAGCAAGACCCTGTCCCAAACACACACACACACACACACATGCACACACGCACACATGCACACACACACACGAGTAAAGAGAAGAACCGGGCTGTGTGTGGTACAAGGTCAAGGACATGAAACATAAAACAAGAGGAAGAACTGTTCTGGATACCAGAGACTAAAATACAAGCATAACTACACAATCTAGCCTAAGGGTAGATCCTAGACCAACAACAAAAACAAAAACTCCTTTGTTTTGCTTTTTCTACATTTGAGTGATTACATCAATCTGCGCTGGAGGTTGTTTTCTTTATGGCTTTAAGGCTGTCCTTGATTTGAAAGAGTTTTTTTGTTTGTTTGTTTTTGTTTTGTGGGACTGAAGTTTGAACTCATGACCTTGCACTTGCCACAAAGGCACTTGTGACATGGAGCTATCTCCACAGTTCCAAAAATACTTTTTTTTTCTTTTTCTCTTTCTTTCTTTCTTTCTTTCTTTCTTTCTTTCTTTCTTCCTTTCTTTCTTTGAGGTACTAGGGATTGAACTCAGGCAAGCGCTTATTCAACTGAGCTATCTCCCTGGCCCCTTTTAATTTGAAAGTTTGTGTTGAGAAGTCTGTTGTGATTCTGATGGGCTTTCCTTAGTAGATGATTTGCTTCTTTTATCTAACAGCCTTTGATTTTCTGTTCTGTTGAATTTCTGGAATCTTGACTATTATATATCTTGCTATAGTTCTTTTCTTTGGTTTTTAAGTCATGGCTAATTGGATTTCTATATGCCTCACTTACGTGTAAATCAAATTCATTTTCCCAACTTGGGAACTTCTCCAGCATTACTTCTGTGAACAGGTTTTTTTAAAGTGTCATTTGTGCTATTTCCTGCTCATGGACAATGATCAATCTTTTTTTTTTTTTTTTTTTTTTTTTTTTTTTTTTTTTTTTTTTTTTTTTTTGTATTTTTGAGACAGGGTCTCACTATGCAGTTGAGGCTGGCCTTGAGCTCACTTTTGTAGCCCCAGGCTGGTCTCGAACTCACACCAATCCTCCTGCCTCAGCCTCCCGAGTGCTGGGATTACAGGCGTGAGCCACCACGCCCGGCTACATGATGATCAATCTTAATAGCGTAAGTGCTATTCTTCTTTATATCATCTAGCAGCTATTGGATTGATTTTTCATAGTCTCTTGACATTTTTAGAAATCTTCCTTTTCACAGTCAGGGAAGTGGGTATATGCCTATAATCCCAGGTGGGTTTGAGGGATTAAGAAGCAGCTTTGGAAGGCTGAGGCAGGAGGGTTTCTGTAAATGTGAGGCTAGCCTGGATTATAAAGTGAGTTGAAAGCCAGCCTGCATTGCATAGCAAAGCCCTATAAGGGGGAGGGGAGGAAAGGAAAGATTTTAATCTCCTAGATTTTTTTTTTTTTTGGTCTTTTTGAGACAGGATCTCACTGTGCAGTTCAGGCTGGCCTTGAGCTCACTTTTGTGTCCCATGCTGGTCTCAAACTTGCACAGATCCTCCTGCCACAGCTTCCCAAGTGCTAGGATTACAGGCGTATGCCACCATGCCTGGTTATTTTTTTTGGGGGGGGGACTGGGGTTCAAACTCATGACCTTGCACTTTCCAGACAGGAACTTGTGCCACGGAGCTATCTCCCCAGCCCCTCTCCTAGATACCTGTTTCAATCTGCTTCATGGATTGCATTCTTTTCCTAAGTTGAACATTCATGGTTTCCAACATTTTCCTAAGTTTCTCTATTTTTGTTATCTGCATCTGTTCTAGAGCCACACTAACCATGTCTTTCATTAGGGTCACCATCTTTGTAGCTATCTGAGAAATTCCCTCTAATTTTATTTTGTTCCAGGACCTTGTTTATATGCCTTTACTTCCACTGTTAATACTTCAGAGAGTCCAGGTGGGTGGCTTTCAAGTTGTTCCACCTCACTGATCCCTCGGTTTGCCTTTGGTGGGCCAAAGTCTGGGCTTGCATCTTGCTGCAGTGTCTTCTCATTTTCTTTTCTTTTTTTTTTTTTTTTAATTTCATTCTTGTGTTGATGACTATAAATTGCTTACAGTGAGTAGCTTTATTGCTGGTCTTCAGAATCCTTAAGAAATGACAACTGGTCCCAGCCGGGAGCACAGGCCGCGCGTCCGCCGTGGGTAAGCTACCTGTTCCCCTCTGCCCCGCCTCTGCGCTCCTGCGACTAACTTCGTGTTCCAGTCCCAACCGAGTCCCAGCCGGTAGCCGAGCCCGCGGTAGCCTAGCCCGCGCGCTGGCTGGGTCACAATCCTTGGCCCGCCTTCCCCTCCCTCGCTCCCCCACCCCGTTTTTTTTCTTTTTTCTTTTTTTTTTTTGAACCCCTCCAGTCCATCCTCCAGCACCGAACCCATCAAACATCTTGTCTGGCAACCGATCTGGTCCACGAGCCTACCAGGACTACTCAATCCCAAAGCTCCACCTCCACCTACAGACCACGTCTGCCGGGATTCACAGAAGCTAGCAGCCAGAGCTCCAGCACAGAGTCAGGAACCTCTGTAGAGGAACCAGCTTGGAGTCTCCAGACCAAACGCCCACAGACACAGCATAACGCCACCAAAGTGCAGAGGCCACTTCCATACAAAATGATAACAACAAGGAGTAGGATGCAATCTCAGGGCCCGTGCCTACCCAAACAAAATTCAGAAGACACTATCATGGAAGAAAATAGGAACCATACAGATGAAACCTCTGAATTGGTAACATCTGAGGCAGACACACAAGTGCAGAAACTTATAGAGCAACTGAGATCAGAGATAACATATGAAGTGAAAAAAGAAATACATGAAGTGGAAAAACGGCTGGAGAAACGTATAGAGGACATTAGAGCAGAAATAATATCTAAAGTTGACAAAGACATGCCTAAATCAATAGCATCCCAAGGAGGGGAACAACTACACAAAAGTAGAAAGGAGAACAGAACAGAAATAATCTCTGTATTAGAGAGAGAAAGGATAACCATAATGACAGACTTCAATACTATTAAAAAAGACATCGAGAAAAAATTAGATGTGAATAGAAAAATGATGGACTCCCTGACGGAGCAATATAGGAAAGACATAGATCGCATGAAACAGTTTCAAAGAGATATACAACAAAATAAAACCTCGATCACAAGTTGGCAGAGCTGAATGAATGAAAATGAAGATAGAGTTTCCAACCTTGAAGACACAGTTGCAGCCAGTGAAAGAGTAAGAAAAGATCTTTTAAAAAACAACCAGAATGCAGGAAAAAATAATTCATCATCTGCAAGACGATGCAAAAATGAACAACGTGAGATTAATGGGAATCAATGAGAAAGAAGGAGTCAATACAAATGATATAAAAAGAATATGGGCAGAAGTAATAGCAGAAAACTTCCCAAATTTGAGAAAACAATCAGACATTCAGGTAACTGAAGCCTACAGG
>PVJA010015563.1:0-45057 GCA_004027025.1 Myocastor coypus
AAAAAAAAACGAGTGCCTTGAATCAGAAAAGGGCTCAGCCTGTTTGGGGAGTGGAAGGCCATATCAGCTGTGCTGTAAGAACACAAGGAAGATGCAGTGCCTCCCAGTGAATCCAGCTCTTTCAGAGCAACTGACCTGGAGTGACAGGTGTAGGTTGTGTTCCCCTAGGCTCTTTGTGGGAGAGAGCACATTTCCAACACTGCTGAATGGAACACTGTGCTAATCACCTCACCTCAGACACTCTAGTGTATGGAATGCTTTAATGTCTTTCTGTGGGGTCCCCAGGGAAATAGCCTCTGAACTGGAAATTAAATGGGAGTTGTGCATAGGAAGGACATGTGTGAGGAATGGAGAAAGCAGGATTTGGCAAAGCAGCTTGTTAGGAAGGCCCAACCCAAACCCAGAAGGAGTGGGCTCTGGAAATCATTTATTTATGTATTTATTTGTTTGTTTGTTTGTTTATACCAGTGACAAACTCAGGACCTTGCACTTGTCAGGCAGGTGCTTAAGTACTGAGCTACCTCTCTGACCCTTGGGGAAATGTTTTAGAGTCACCTCAAACTGAGGTACAGGTACCAGCCTTTAATCCAGTGGTTCTCAACCTTGCTAATGCCATGACCCCGCAATACAGCTCCTCATGTTGCAGTGACCCCAAACCTAAAAAGAATTTTGGTGGCTACTTCAAAACTGTAATTTTGCTACAGTTATGATTTCTGATGGCTTTAG
Organism: Myocastor coypus; assembly: GCA_004027025.1. Taxonomy (NCBI): domain Eukaryota; kingdom Metazoa; phylum Chordata; class Mammalia; order Rodentia; family Myocastoridae; genus Myocastor; species Myocastor coypus. Next base: position 727 of record PVJA010015563.1, read on the forward strand.
GTAACAGCTGTGTTTTGGTCGTTCGACCCCCGCTGGGGTCCCGACCCACAGGTTGAGAACCACTGCTTTAATGGGGTATGGCCACCTGAGAAGGAAATGTAATTATGAGAGACATTCTTCCTTGGTGAAGGCCAGAGCTCAGAGAGGAACTCAGTTGTGAAAAGTCATCCAGCAACACCCTCTCCTGTGAAGAATACATGGGGCTTAGTGTGTCATTCATGGTCCGAGGGTGCTCTGGCTGCTCTAAGAGCAATCCACCCCACAAAGCCCCCTCACCTGCTGACTTGAACACCCGGCCACTGTTCTCCTCTGAAGAGACAAACCGAGTTTGTTGAACAGGTTGAATATGTCACATGAGGAAACATGTTTGGGGACCCATCCTGCTTCAGTGAAATGTAATCCATGGTTACTCTTCTAAAAGAAATGTACAAACTCTGGCCAGCAGTCTACTTTAAGAAATCTTTACAGATGGTGCAGATCATAGATTCACATTCAGAAGTGACCTCTTTGATTAAGTAATAAAACCAGAAAGCCATATGGTCATGGCAGGCAGTCTGTTAATGCATACACTAGCACAGAATAACCAATTCCATTTTCCTACTCTGTGATCATTCAAACTTGAACTGCCAGTGCAGGTTGTTTGGTCCCTCCCTATGTGACTGTCTCAACCATTCTTCTCTTGCTGCTGGGAAAAATACCCAACACCCAAAATGAAGGAAGGAAAAGTTTATTTAGCTCACAGTTACTGGAGGGTTCACTCCATACTCAGCTAGCTCCAAGGTAGACTGGTACGTGGCAGAGAACAGCAGTTCATAGCGGCAGAACAGCAACAATGGCAACAGAGAGAAAGTCTGCTTCTCTGTCTCTCTTATATTACATTCAGGCTCTCTGCCTCAGGCTATCTGCCTTGGGCCACACACATAATCCAGTACTCAGACCCATAATCTCATCCTTAAAATCACCCATAATCCCAGTGGATCATGAGTTAATCTCAATTTCTAGAAATACCCACCCCATGACTGCATGAGACTTTGAGGGGACAACTAGACACAAACCGTAACAGTGGCAAGGCACTTTTAAATATCCTTTTTTTGAAATTTTATTTGTTTGTTTGGTTTGTTTGTTTATTTATTTATCTGGTACAGGGTCTCTCTATGCATCTCAGACTCATAGTGATCCTCTTGTCTCAGCCTCCCCCGCACTGGAACTACTGGCATGTGCTACCTCTCCCAATTTTGGTGGTTGGCCGAGTGGGCTCAGGGTTCTGGGGCTGGTACAGCATGTGACACTAGGGATAGAACTCAGGACCTTGCACTTGCCAGGCAGGCATTTAGACCATCAAGCTATCTCTTTTTAAACTTTTATTAATTTCAATGAGAAAAAAAAAAAAAAAACAGTAATGAGAGTTTCAAAACAGGTTGGCAGGACAGTTATGACAATACAATGCATACTGTTGTCTTTGTAGTAGTTATTCAGAGTACAGATGCATTGTACTAAGAGAAAGTAGCTATATATCTATCCTAACTATTTGGTATGTACATTTTTTTTTTTTCACTACAAAGTGGTCCTTTATTTATGTCCCCCTTTTTTGTTTTGTTTTGTCAGAGATGGGTGTTCCATTGCTGGTAGAGAAGCTGTATTTGGAAAAGTCTTTAAATTCTGAGGGGATTTGACTGACCTTGTCAGACACAAAAGTTACATTTCTAGTTATATAGGTCTTGCTTTAACTTGGTCTTAACCATTCAGCAGAAAAGTCTAACCATGAGGTATAAAAAGTAAAGCCATATTAATAAGCTGAGCTGTACAAGGCTCAAGTTAACAAGTTGGGCCATTGCCAGTTCTGCTGATAACCCACTACACTATGGACTATTGGACTATATTGGGTTATTTTGCTGAATTCAAGTGCCTACAATATTTGAACTGGCATCAAGTCTGAAAAGGTCCTTTAAAGACTTCTCCAAATACACCAAGGTATCTTCTCAACCCCAAAGCACTTTTGAAAGTTTCATAGGTTCATTGAAAGCCACTTACCACTTGTTATACAAATCTGGCTCGGATAATGTGAATTGCTGTCACAATTAACTTGTAATTTAGGTAGGACTCTTTGCATTCCACTTTCAAAGCAGTTTTGTTGTTGACATTCTTAGAGTCTTCTGGAGACTCATCAAAAGATCTCTCTTCTTTCCTTTATTCCCCCCTTTTTTCCTTTTGTAGTTGACCTTTGTTTGCGGGGTTACAAAAACTGTGAATGAGACAAGTATACAGTGCAAGAAAAAATGCACAAACAAAAGTTGTAAATAAAATAATGGTCAGCCACACATGGACGAAAATGACCATCATGTCATGGTGTCCAGATGTAACTTTTCAATTAAAGTGCATCAACTCACTTGCGATTGTAGAACCAGCCATTGGTTGTAGCTTACTGTTACTTGCTCTCTCATTAATAGGCTTTTGACGTGAGTCTGCAAGCAACTGGTTGATCATGGTCTTGACAGTCAGACCTCTCTGCCAGTGCTCATCTGTATTTACGGCCACTCCCCAGTGCTAGCATCACCACTTCAAATCCACCTCAGAGCACTGGACGATGGATCTCCAGCATGCACAGTTCACATAGGATTTGTGCTCCTATGAAAATCCAACCCTGCTACTAATCTAACAAGATGTGAACTTCGAGAAGTAATTTTAATGATGTGATGTGATTGTGAATGAAGATGAAATTTGGTCAAACCTACTGCTTTTCCCCTGATATATATATATATATATATATATATATATATATATATATATATAGATAGATAGATAGATAGATATAGATATAGATATAGATATATAGATATATAGATATATATATGTAGATATAGATATATATAGATATCCCAGTTCAGTGGCCTTGGTCCTGGCCTATTTCCTGGGTTCGGGGCCTTTCTTTTAGGCTTCAAAAGCAATCTTAAGAAGTGTAAAGAGATTAAATATGTTTTCCAACCAACATGTTATGAGATTAGATATCAACAAGGGGAGGAAAATTCAGAAACTTGTGAAATTTATACAAAACATGGTATGATCAAGATAGTAAATGCTTAAATGCTTTTTAAACAAATCATCACAAAAAAAGAAACACTGTCATTAATTCCCCTCAAAATGTTCCCCCTTACTTTGAACACACTCACCCTGTCATCCTGTGCACTCCTCAAAGCACTTCTGGAAGTCCTCTGTTGTGAAAATTAACACCATTCCTTCCCCACTCTCCCGAGAAACTGAAAAAAAGGGAACAATTCTGTGCTCATTTTAAAAACCAAGCATCACTCTGATACTAGAATAAAGCAGAGCACTATTCAGAAAGGAAAACTCAGGCTTTCATTCTACCTAGCAACCAGGACCATCACATGAGTGAGACTGCTCTGGTCCTGACAGAAACTCATTCGACCCAGCAATAAAGCCTGGCATGTGAGTGGAATTTCATCAACCAGAAAGGTCCAATGTGGAAAACTGCCATAGAACTCCCTGCAGAGAGACTAAAGATAAGACCCAATCAGCTGATCCAGGAGCAGAAGACCTTGCCAGAGTGGCACAGCACATTCACCTCCAAGGGCTCCAGCAGGAAGAAGTGGAACTCAGCAGCCGGACCCAAGTCACACCCTCCTGGACCAGTTTGAACTTGGTAGATCCAGATCTAGTGCTAAGGTAAGGACTCTAACAAAGCTCTACACCAAAGGTCAGAAGGCAGGGCTATACAAAATGACAAAGAAAAGGAGAAAAATTCACTCTCAGGTCCCAAGCTCCCTCAGAACAAATACAGGAGACAATAGCACAGAAGAAATTGGAAATCACACACCTGAAATCTCTGAAATAATAGCATCTGAAGTAATGAAATAACTATAGAAAGGTATAGAGGAAATCAGAACAGAAATAATTTCTGAAGTAAAAAAAGAAATAACCTATAACAAAAGAAGTATTAAGTGCTTCCAAAGACACTGATAAAAAAAAATAGAGGAGACTAGAAAAATGATGGAATCCTTGAATGAGCAATATAGGTAAATAATAGAATGTATGAACCAGATTCAAAGAGCTATACAGGAACTTAAAACCTCAATCACAAGCTGGCAAAACTGTTTCAGTGAAAGTGAAAATAGACTTTCAGACCTTAAAGACACCATTGCACTAGTGAAGACCTTAAAGACACTAGTGAAGAGGTAAGAAAAGATGTCTTAATAACAATTAGGATGCAAGAAAAAATAATTCAACATTTGCAAAATGATGCAAAGATGAACAGCACAAGACTAGTAGGCATCAATGAGAAAGAAGGAGTCTGTACAAATGATATAAAAAGAATATGGAGCCGGGCGTGGTGGCTCACGCCTGTAATCCCAGCACTCGGGAGGCTGAGGCAGGAGGATTGGTGCGAGTTCGAGACCAGCCTGAGCTACAAAAGTGAGCTCAAGGCCAGCCTCAACTGCATAGCGAGACCCTGTCTCAAAAAGACAAAAATAAAAAATAAAAAATAAAAAAAAAATAAAAAGAATATGGGCAGAAGTAATAGCAGAAAAATTTTAAAATATGGCAAAACAATTTGACATTCAGGTACCCCAAGCATATAGAACTCCAAATAACATCAACCCAATTAAAGACACAACCAGACATATAATAATGAAGATCACAGAAATTCAGCACAGGAACACTATACTAAAAGCTACTAAAAAAAAAAAAAAAGATCACATTTAAAGAAAAACCCATTAGAATAATGGCAAATTTCTCTCTATAAACCATCAAGAAGAGCATGGTGCAAAGTATTTCAAGTCTTGCAAAATGACAAATTCCAGCCCAAACTGCCATACCCTTCAAAACTCTCTGTCAAGTTCAATAGAGAAGTGAAATACTTCCAGGACAAAGAACAGCTAAAGAATTTCATGGTGAAAAAGCCAACCCTGCATAGTTTACTAAAAGATATTCTAGATAAGGATCAAAGTGACCACAACTCCATGAAGTAGAATGGTAAGAACCTACCAAATAAGGTAAACACTTAAACACAGAAGAAAAAGAGGTATACAACAGCAGTCTTTCAACTATTCTTTTGTGCACAGCAGCAGAATATGTCCATCAGTATATTCTACAAATGGACTTCTCCTGCATCCTATGGGTCATGATTCTGTCTGGTTATACAGCAATGGTTCTCAACCTTTCTAATGCTGTGACCCCGCAATACAGTTCCTCATGTTGTGGTGATCCCAAACCAAAAAATAATTTTGGTGGCTACTTTAAAACTATAATTTTGCTACAGTTATGATTAGGAGACTCCTGCATTTTGGTCATTCAGCCTCCACCGGGGTCTCGACCCACAGGTTGAGAACCACTGTTCTACAGGGTGGATATCAAGGAAATAACAATAGCTCAGTCCCACAAGTGACACCTGGCCACCAGTAAGCACCATGGACACTGTCCATGTACACAACATACTAGAACTTTGTGCAATATCCTATCCCCAAATTGTTAGAAGTTCTGGTCATTTATTTGTCATTGCAGTATTTATGTTATATTTTATTCTTAATAATTCTTTACTACCAACCCTGGGAAGTTTTTCTTAGTTGATATCTTTGTATATATTAACTTATTGAGATACTACTATGTGAGTACTCTGAATTGATTACACATTCACACATATGATACACAACATTCTAGCCTCTAAGTTGGACTCATGATTTGAATTTTGGAACATTGTTTTGAAATATTCAATTTAATTTTAATTAATTAATATTTAATTTTCTGAACATTGCTTAATTATAGTTTTTGTTTTATGATTCATACTGTATCTCTGACTTACAATCTACTTATAAGACATGGTATGACATTTTCTCCTAGCATTAGAAACTTTAAAAAGAAAACATGTGTATATACATCTATGTATATGCATACATACATACATACATACAAGAGAGTTAGGATAGATGTACATCTACATGGTCTTTGTTTACTGAGAACAGAAGTTTGTGCTAATGTTGTTTAGGCAAGATATCAGGTCTGCATCTTGTTCTCTGAAATAACTACTATGAAGACAACAATACACATGGTATTAATTATTGTAACCATCCTACTAACTTGTTTTGAAAGCTTTTCATTGCTATTTTATTTTTTTCTGATTAAAATGAATAAAAAATATAAAAAGAAAAGAAAGAAAAACACAGGTCAATATCTTTGATGAACATAGAATAAAAAATCATCAAAATAATAATACCATATATGGAACTTAACATCACATTAAAAGGTTCATATTCCATGATCAGGCAGGACTGATCTCAGAATCTCAGAAATATTAGGAAACTTCAATATATGCAAATTGACCTGTGTAATATACCACATTGATAGAATGAAGGATAAAAACCACATGATTGGGGCTTGGTGAGTTAGCTCAGTGGTCTAAAGCATCTCCTTAGGCCAGCCTAGGCAACCCCAAGGCAGGCTGACCTGGCCACAAACGAAACAAAACAAAACACAAGCAAAAAAAAAAAAAAATCATCTCAATATACCTGATCATCCCAATAGTCACAGGAGTTGTGCCACATAATTCACTAATTTTAGGATAAAACACTCAATGAGTTATACATAAAAGGCTTGACTCTCTACATCATAGTGTCAGTGTGACAAGCACACAGCAAATATAACATCCACAAGATAAGTTTTCCCTGCAATCAGGAGCAAGACAAGAATGCTCATTTTGACACATCCAGCAAATATGGTACTGGAAGTCACTGGGAAAGCAAGATAAAAAGACAAATGTCTAAACCAGAAAGGGGAAGTAACATTTAATGTCATCTCGATTGATTGGCAAGTCTTATTATTCTCATATCACTGAAGTTCCAAAGAATCTCGTGTAAGCAGAGTGACAGAGCTGGGCACCAACTTATCCCCGCTTGACCCAAAAGCCTACACTCTCCTTTCACTCCTCCCCTGCTGGAGCAAAAAGGGATACACTTAATTTGGGGACTGTAAGGACACCAAGAGCAGGCTTGTTCTCTGGATGTGGCAATTTCCTATTCTTTCTGAGTTCCAGTCTGGTGGGAGAGAACTCAAGGGGCACGTAATCACTACATTTGCTTCTGGGGTTCGAGATGCGTTTATGAATGGCTCTCATTTCAGAGACAGACTCCATCAAGCTGCCTGCTTTAGAGATGGAAGCCTATGTCCTGTGGGCACTAAGATGGAAGTGGTCTTGGTCCCTTGAAACTGTCTGGTTGTAGCTGATGGTAAAGTGAGAATTTAATGCTTGGAATTTTTTTTCTCACTAGATATCTTCAAATTTCTGGCAAGAGCAAGGGGCTTAGGGCTGGGGAGATAGCTCTGTGAGCTAAGCGCCTGCCTAGCAAGTATGAGAACCAGGTTCAATATCTGGTACAGCATGCCACACTGGCCGCAGAATCTCAGGTGCACTGTGCCAGCCCTAAAACTGGGTGTGGAAGCACATGCCTATAATGCCAGTTCTGGGGAGGCTGAGACGGGAAGATTACTATGAGTCTGAACTGCATAGTGAGATCCTGTATCAAAAACAGAGAAACAAAAAGCAAAAAAAAAAAAAAAAAAAAAAAAGAACATGGGCTCACACACATCTGTCACACTACTTTATAATGTGATCAAATCACATTAGACCAATCTTGCATTATTTTTTTATCACCTCTGACTAGAGGTTTAGGGAAAGCATGGCCACTAATGAGCCCATCAATCTAACAGGCCATGTCAGCTTCCCTGTCTGTCCAGGCCTTTAGAACAAAAACCATGACCTGCTGCTCCCCTGATGCCCACCTAGACCTTGCAGACCACTTTTCAGCTATGGATTTGATGACCTACAGTCTTGCTGATTAGAAACAGAGGTACAGGGGGAACCACCCTCTTGGGACCCCTGCTCCTGTTCCTCTCACAGAGGTACAGCTGGGAAGGGGCAAGGAGAGAGGAAGGAAGAAGTCAGAAACTTTACCAAGGCAACTTGCGACCCTAGGATGAACTAATTCCATTAGGATATATTTACATAGGCAAAGATCCTACTCAGTGCTGGTCTCCCTGCATTAGAAAATCCAAGTCTTTTGTGTCACAGTTATTGTGTATATAATACTAGGGTTCACAGTTTAGGTCACACTGGTAATCCACTTCCATCTTAGAAAAAGCACAGAATTGCCAGGCATGGTGGTGCACACCTGTAATCCCAGCACTTAGGAGGCTGAGGCAGGAGAATCAGTTCAAGTCTGAGACCAGCCTGGGCTACAAAAGTGAGCTTAAGGCCAGCCTGAACTGCATAATGAGGCCTTGTCTCAAAAAGACAAAAAAAAGGAAGGAAGGAAGGAAGGAAGGAAGGAAGGAAGAAAGAAAGAAAGAAAGAAAGAAAGAAAGAAAGAAAGAAAGAAAGAAGAAAAAGCACAACACCATACATCTGCATGGCTTGTTAAAATATGTAAGCAATGGTCTTATGTTTTAGTAAATAGGAGTAAATTCTAGAGTTACACATGCTGCTGTTAAACTCCAATAAGAAAACTGCCACACTAAATAGCTGTACTTATACTAATAGATTAAAAAGATAATAAATAATGTGTGGGAAATGCATTGCATAATGCTTTTAAAGTAATGAAAGGTTAATGTTTATTTTTTGTTTTCCTGGACTATATTTTTAAAAACCACACATGTGGTTTATTGTGCCCTGACGGTGATCTTTGCAGGCCATGTTGGAGGATGGCAGCAAAACCAAGTCAGGATGCGCTCAGGCACTGCACATACTGTTGACCACAGAGCTACAATAACTGATGTGTAGGGCACTTTAAATATCTGAATGATTCAGCTCAGCGCTTTGAGAAACTAGTAGAAGATGTGCTAGTGTTATTTCATGGAAGGTTTGTGATAGTTATTCCAAAATGTATTTTGTTTGAGTTTGTAAGGAGTGCCCAATTCTGAAAACTATTCGAACTTATAATGGGAACACTATTAGAATTTCAAATTGTCGCCTTTCATTCATTCAATACTTGAGCAACTATTATGTAATAGTTGGTCTTCAATAAGATATAAACTTAATTTCATTAAAATTGTAATCAAATATAGTTCAAATAAAAAAATTTCATAGAACAAGCTCTTTCACAGAATTTTTATAAGTTAATTTAAAAATCTGATGGGAAAGCACAGGGTCAATTTCAGAGAATTATTTTATGAAAACCAAAGGATCATTTTATGAAAAGAGAGCAAATTAAGAAGTTTCCATTTCTGAGAAATAAAACTTAAGATACAGGAATAAATATCGGTCCAATAGATCACAATAAGAAAACCAGAAACAGACTTAGATTTATGAGGAATATGTAGAAAGTGAAAACCAGACTCAGATTAACAAGAAAAGAATGTGTTATTGAGTAAATACTGATGCAGCAAGCATTTAGGTATATGAAAACAATAAAATAATATCCCTACCAACATCATATTCAAAAGGGTAAACTTAACAAAATTATACCACATTTGTGTAAGATATTTGTAATAGTATTATTTACAAGATTACTTACTAAAACAAAAAATAGAAGAAAATTCAAAGCTACATCAGGAACCTGAGGACTAAACCAATTTATTGAAAAAGTAGCAACATATTTATCACTGATGGAAAATAATTTGTGAACAGACTGTAGCAGTGGAATGAAAGGACTGGAGCGGTGCCTTCCAATGTGGATAGTGGTCACAAACATAGCACTAGATCAAAAAAGCAACTCTAGTAAGGGTATAGAAAAGTATCCTTATGTTTAAAGTGCACATGAAATATGAAGGTCCGCAAAAACAGTATTATATGCTGTTGTGGATACTTGCATATCTATTGAAAATATAAAAAATTAAATGGAAATATTGTACCTCAGATCCATAATTGTTCCTGCTGAGTGAGGAACATCTTAAGTTATGTCTCCTAGAAAACAGAACCTGATGCAGATTTTAATGTTAATAATTTGGTGACATACAAATTAAAGGCACCAGTGGTGAAAGAAGAACAAACTGAAGAAAGGGAAAGAATAGAACATTAAATCAACATGTTAATAGATCAGGTAGTAGGAAGAACCATTCTCAGAACAGCCTATCAGATGATAGAAGGAGAACAGCCTATAGGAGGGCAGAAAGAGAACAGCCTATGAGAGGAAAGAGAACAGCCTATGGGAGGGCAAAATGAATACAGCCTATGGGAGGGCAGAAGGAGAACAACCTATCAAAGGACAAAAGAACAGCCTATGAGAGGGTAGAAGGAGAATAGCCTACCAGAGGCCAAAGGGACAGGAAGTGGATCTTGTGGTTCCTCCAGTCTTGCTCTCCTCGGTCGGGGTTTAATCTCAGACAGTACATTCTTCAGCCTGCCACCTCTGTGGCCATTGTCATAGATGCCATCTCCCAAGCCCCATGGGAGGATGCTTTTTTCAAATTTTGAAATAGTCAAGGAGCTAGTCAGTTCTACTATTTGTCCTCTGGGTCAACAATGGTGGATCCACTGGCCAGACTGTCTGGAGGTGGCACTGGCAGCCCAGGTGGCATCAACAGACCAAGCCTTAGGAGCCAAGTAAAGGAAGGGAGGATCTGAATGGCTACAAAGTGCCCCTCGGGGGAGATATACCTGGAGATATGCATAAGGAGATTCAGCTGTGTGAATAATACATTACTGTTTAAAATGAGTATTAAATCCATAGCTATTTGTCTTATAATAATTATGATACATACATTGGATAAACATGCATATTACATATTAAATAATACATCTAAAAGGTTTGGACCAAGCATTTGGACCAGGTAATGGATTTTAAATTTGTTTAAAGTATCAAGCTGAGCTGAGTTTTGAACCTTGGAGAACTAGATTTTGCCCCTACTCTTCTTCTCTTGGTAATCATGATACACACAGCTTGTGAGGAAGTGCTAATCAATTAGAGAAAAACAAAGGTGTTACATTTTCTTTCCATGTCTAGTAAGCAGAAGTGGGTTTGTTACCTTTCCACGGTGGCAGTTTCATTAAAGAGTTGAATTTTAAAATTGGCCTTTAGGGGCCAGCAAGATAGTTCAGCAAATTAATGCACTTGCTTAGGCAAGAGCAGGGACCAAGGTTCAATCCCTGGCATCGCATGCCACACCAGCCCTGCTCCCAGAGTGGGCTGAGCCAGCCACAGAGTCAGGACATGGTGGCATATGCCTGTAATGTCAGCACTGAGTAGGATGAAAACAGAGGATCTCTATAAGTCTGAGCTGTGGAGTGAGACCCTGTAACAACCAAATACAAGAAAAAAATAAATTATAAAAAGATTTTTTAAATTGGCCTTTAAGTATAATAGGTCTTGGGAGATACTGGTACGGAAGAACATTTCATTAAAAATGAAACTTAGTTCAGAGAATAAGCATTAATGAGTTGACTAGATCATTTTACTTCCAAAGGAACCGAATAGCACATTTTTAGGAAGACGCATTGACAAAGATGCGTTGACATAGAGTGCTGAGGGCCTTGGAATGCCTAGCCAGCCTGTATTTCAGTGACAAGAGAGGAGCTGAAAATGTCTAAACTGCATCTTCCAGGCTTCCAGATGTGGTGCAGTCATACATCTGCCTTTCACTTAGTAGAACGTGTGACCATGACTCTTGCAGGCCTAGTCCATGAAATTCCCTCTGTAACACTTCATGTTTTCTTTTCTTTTGCCTGCTAAAGAGATGTAGAGAGCCCAGTAGAGCTGTCTGAGGCCCCAAAGATGGCAGAACAACTAGATAGAAGTCAGAGTCTCTGAATGACTATGTGAAGCAGAAGCTCTGCCCCACCGTGTGTGCCCTGAGTGGTTGATAAACCAAGCAATAAACTCTTTTGTGTTAAATCACTGAAAACAAATATGATGATAGCAGTTAGTTTGTCCTGTGGAATGCATTTATGATTGCATTTATATTTTTACATCTTAATGCTAACCTGTGAGCTCTTTGAGGGCAAACATTTGGTTTTTCCCAAAAAATTGACTAGTAATCCCAAATCCTTCAAAGCAATAAAAGAAAACAAAATTCTCAAAAACAACAAAATTCTCCATGTTCTATAGGTCCAAAATAATCTAAAGCTTCAGTTGTCTTTTATAAGAAGGAAATTCCCCAGCGTTACTTTCTTATGGCTATTCTAACTGAATACTCACTATAACAGACAGAGGCAACCATCTATCCGAGGTAACTAAAACTGCACTAGAAGTGTCTGAAATATTCGAGCTTCCCTTTGCCTTCCTACTGAGAAACAACTGCCATACATTAGCCCTTGTGCTCTTAGCCGCAGGTACGTAAGACTGGTCCAGCAGACCCATCCCTTGTTTTTCTACTGTAAGTTTGTACTTTAGCATGATAGTAGCCAGCTGTGTACCTCAGAACCTTTCCCTCAGCGCTACAGGAAGCAATCTATGTGTCTACCTGCTTGGTAAGATGAATGCCAAGGTGTGAGCCTGTGTGCAAAAGTTACAGAGGGTATTTCTACCCCTCTTATGTTGTGTATAACTTTATTGTATATATATTTACAAGAGCATCACAAGATAGTCTAATAGACCAACACCACTACAAGATGTTTGTTAACAAGCTTTTGATTTTTCTGAAAGAAATAGCCCAATTCAGAACAAGAAAAAAACAGATTTGCAAGTTTGGGAGGTCAAAAATCAATCATCAGATTATCCATCCGTGGGTGATGAAGAAGATCAGTTATGGTACAATACATACCCTCATAACAGAAGCCTGTTGCGGGCAGTTGAGGACAATGATGATAACTTTGACAGAGATCAAGGGAGCCACAAGTGCTGCAGCAATGAAACGGACCAAGAATCCACTAGTGCATGGCATGAAGACCTCCTTGATTCAGATGATCAAAGAAACAGCAATGTGAGCACGTACTTGACTAGTTGACATATTGCAAAATGGTCACACAACCAAATGGACCTATCTAATGTTAGAACAGGATCGGAAAATACAATGAAATTCTTGGCAGGGTGTGAAAGGTGTTGTGCAGAATTTCAGCACTGCTATGCAAGGCTGAAAACTGTAACAGATGACATGCTACAAGATAATGTGAAATGCCCAAATGCTGAAACAGAAGAAAAGCATTCTCTATGCACTGATAGACATATTTTAAAAATGTATTTATTATGACACCTCACTGCAGAACTGAAAGCATTCACAGGTCTGCTGTACTTAGCAGGGATTTCTCATGGTGGTTGCAGGAATGTAAGAACTTAATGCCTTTGTATACACAAAGATTTATTATGCTTTCAATTTAGACATGTATCCTGGAACTCAGTCACCAGATCCTTACTTATATAATAATGAACCAAATAATATCATAAGCAGAATTGTCGCACCTGTCTTCCAAACTAATTAGAATGTTACATCTGACAATTGGTTCACCAGTTTCCAATTGACATTACACTTGCGAGCAAAGCATAGAAGATGCATGCAGGAATAAAGCATAACTTCCAATATCGTAATTTTAAAACAGAGAAGTATATAGAACGATCTTTGGATTTTAGAAAGATAACATTGGCCTCCTACATGGCCAAGAAAAATAAACTGGTCCTGCCGATGTCAACATTGCACCATGATGGAAGCATTACTAGGGAAAACTCAACAAAACAGAAGCCTGGGATGGCAATTTTGTACAAGAAAACCAAAGGCAGAATAGATGTTAATGAGTCATGCTGCACCTATGATGCCAACTGAAGCACAAATTGTTGGCCGGTGCTTGTGCCTTACTCAATGCTAAACACGTGTCTCATAGGTAGTTTGATAGTTTACAAAGAAAATAACCACTGCAAAGTATCACAGAGATATTTTATTATAGGTTTGAAACTAAGGCTTATAAGAGATCATGGACAGCAGAAGAAAAACAACATCCTTTTGCCCAGGAACTATGCAAAAACAAATTTGGAGCACACTAGTGAGCTGACATGTGAACAGGCAGGTGCAGCATCACAAAGACCTGCTATGACAGTGCAACAATAGGAAAACAAAAATGGTGTCAGCTGTGCTCTACAAGAAAGTACAGGAAAACAAGACATAGGTGTTATCAGTGTGAGCAATACTTGTGCATGGAACATACAGTTGTCACATGTGAAAACTGCCTTGGGTGGGACAGTTGAAGCAAAACTTACTTTTTAAAATTTTTATTTTCTGTATTTAGTACAGGGTATATAGGTTCTCGTTATGTAGATTTGACTTGTAGTGATCCTCCTGTTTTCAGTCTCCCGAGCACTGGAATTACAGGTGTATACCACGACACCCAGTCTCAATCACCATCTCAGTGCGCCCCAGGGTTGGGGCTGGCATGGCATGCCAGATATTGAACCCTGGCTGCTGTGCTCTACCTAAGTAGGCACTTTAGTCTGTTGAGCTATCTGGCCAGCCCCCATGGATTCTTTTTTTATTTAGCAAAACTTATTTTTGTGGTGGAGTTCCACTGGCATTTTCTTTCTAGTTTATATGGGAATTTATTTCTAATGTTATCGTTTAGTTTTTGTAAGAAAGCACATACCTGATACAAAAATGTCTGTATGTATTCCAAATGTACAATACATAGTAATAACTGAATGCTATATTTTATTGGTAGCCTATGTTCCTGTTAAATATATGCTATGTACTATAATAAGAACTTCCTGAAAAGAAAAGCTGAGATATCAAGAGTATCAAGGGCCAGCGAGATAGCTCAGTGACTTAAGCATCTGCTTACCAAGTACAAGATCCTGAGTTAGATCCCAATTATTTAAAAAAAAAAAAAGTTCTTCAAAAAGATCAAGAAAACAAAATACATGTACAGTCAATGTAAGCTCTATAGGTGTATAGAACATGCTGCTACCCTGTATACAGACTATGGAAGCATAATAATTGAAGTAAAGATTATTTTTAAAGTGTTATTGGTATTTTTGTTATAGTTCATATAAGGCTTTATTTGTGTTATTCTTTTATCACAACAAAAATATTGAAAATTTTGATGCTTTTTAAAAATAAACAAATATTAAAAATTTACTTCTGATAAGTACTCATTGTTAAATATAATAAAACTAATAAAGTAAAATGAATATTTCATGAATATAAATATTTTAATGAACAAATGTGGTTCTAATATATGTGGATCTAACATGTTTATGCATCTTTATGACAAAATTAGTGGTATGCTTTGCTTAAGGGTATTGCAGAGTTTTCACTATTAAGAGAATCATTAAGTATATAACTGAGAATTACACATTCCATTTTACAGAGTGGAAAACTAAGGGAATCAATTTCGGTCTGGACATCCTCGCTGTTTTTGGTACCTTGAATAAAGATTGTCTTAGTTACTTTTCTCTTGTTGTTAGGACAAAATACCCAACATCCAAAATGAAGGAAAGCAAAGGTTTATTCAGCTCATAGTCACTGGAGGTTTCCACCCATACTCATCTGGCTCCAAGGAAGAGTGGCACATGATAAAGAATTAGTGGATCATGAATTAGTCTCAAACTCTAGAAGTCCCAGCCTCATGATTGCATGAGGGTTTGGAGGTACAACTAGACACAAACCATGTTAGAGATAAAGTTGTATGTGTTGATTTAAATGAAAAATTAGTATGTCTTTTTTAGGTCTAAAGAAAAATCAAGGAATCAGACACTTGGAGCATTGATTCACATCCATCCTGATAGAATGCACAGATGCCTCAGCTGAGGATGATTAGTGATCTTTGTCCCCAAGTGAGTTTGGCAGATGCATGATTCTTCATACCTGTTCTGTTTGCCAGGTTGTGACCAAATGTCGCTTCATTCCCACCCATGCCGGGCCCTGGTCTATACCTTACTCATTCCAGTGCCAAAGGATGGGGTGAGGATGATTGTGTGACATGTTTCTTGTCACTAAGTCTCATAGTTAAAACTTTATTGTGGTTGTTTGGGGACTGTGTGAGAGGCCCACCTCAAGGTGGCTGCCTTAAAGAATCAACATCAAGGTCATTTATTCCTGCTCTCTTTCTCCTGCCCAGTTCCCGCTATCCTGTATACATTTGCTTTACCTCAGTGGCTGCATGGAAAGCAACTCTCCATACTGAATTTCGAAATCTGCATCCCCAATGGTGAGCATCTTCTGTCTTAGCAAATAAATAAAACCACACACATTTTCTCAATAGTCTTCTATGTACATTATTCATGTTGTGAATTTTGTTCCTGATTCACATCTTGGATAAAATACAATCTGTCCTTCAATTATAACAAAAGTTTCCAATATGTTTCTTAGGAAATCATCTTAAAGTGCTCCGAGAAAATTAAACGACAAGGGTTTCTTGTATGTTTGTTTTTTGACACTTTTAAGCTCATGTCTAAGGTCCTCAAAGTATTAAAATATACATGAAAATTTTAATGTGCAAATAATTCATTACTAAGATGCATATTTTTTTTTTTTTGTCTTTTTGAGACAGGGTCTTGTTATGCAGTTCAGGCTGGCCTTGAGCTCACTTTTGTAGCCCAGGCTGGTCTCAAACTCGCACCAATCCTCCTGCCTCAGCCTCCTGAGTGCTGGGATTACAGGTGTGTGCCACCATGCCTGGCTTTAAGATGCATATTTTAAACTTTTTTTTAAAAGTCAGTCTCACTAAGGAAATGAACCTGGTTTGCAAGATGCTGGGCCACAGATGTCACCAGGAGAAAGAGGCCACCACCCTGATGCCCCTAGAAGCCATGAGAGGGGGAATTTGGCTCTGCATGAGGACCTGAACGAGAGGCTCTATAGGATGTGGTGAGCTCACTGACCCTAACACAGCGCTGGAGTCACATCCAACTTTCAAAAGCAACAGCATTAATAAAGAAAGTCCTATGAGTGCCACTATTGTTTGAATCCAAAGGAAAACAACGTGTGTCACACAAGAGAACTCTGGGCCTTCTCCACAACCATTTTATGTCTGCTCAGACTGTTTACAAAGCACATCAGGGTTCAGGAGAAATGAAACAGCAAATGAACTACTATCAAGACGCATTCCATCTCAGAAGGCTTTCTGCTCTGTGGTTTTTATGAGAAGGATTACTGTGCTCCAAATATCCCTATCCAGGAATGTGCCCAAGAAAATATTCCAGGCTTTAATAAGACAATGGAACAACTGGAATCTGAAGGCAGTGGAGTCCAGGGCAGTGAGAAGTGGAAAAAACTTCTAATGTGTTCCTTGGATACATGAGAACACCGATGATGGCTCGCTTTTATTATTTTCTCTCATGATTTATTTTGCAATTATTTAATGTGAAATGGCATTTTTCCAGTAAAAAGAAACAATGCTATTGCATGGATAAAATGTAGGTCCAAAAAAGGGAGAATTTCATCTGAAAAATGTGATAGTGCAGTCTGTCCTTCCCCCTTCCTTCTGTACGGTTTCTCTTTGTGACTGGCTCCATTTACATGTTACCATAACCCAGATGCTTAATTCAGAATGGATGCCTCACTTGTTCTGCAGACCTGTGTGTGTATACACCCTTTCTTCCCTTACTTTTCCTCCTGAACATTATGCAGCTCTGAGACTCCACTGCCCGTATCTCTACCCTCCTTACTATAACCTGTGATCACTCTGAGAGGTACTGAAATCAGTACTACCCTCAAATAAAGCTCTTCTTTGGCCCCTAAAGAATCAAGATCATTCTACAATCATAGACATAAACTGCTAGTGACAGCTCTAGACTGCCACAGTGAGTTTTCTTCTTGCATCTGTGGTAGAGTCCTATGTAACCCCTCAGATATAAAATATTACATAATCCTGATTTTGTTGGCAAGCATTCAGGCTGTGTGTTAAGGCAGTCTTCTACCAGAAGCAGCATTTCTATGTGAATAGGTATGTGGACGCAGTATGGTTAGACCGATGGACAGAGGGACCAAGAGCATTAGGTATCAATGACTTCTAAGATAAAGGTTTAGTGGGTCATCAATTATGAGGGGAGTAAGAAAGACTCGAAATGTGGTGAGCTGATTTCTTTGTTGAAAGCTCTCTGTTGGTCCATTGTAAAATGGCTTGAGTTTTGAAAAGGTGCTCCGTCTTCAAATATATGGCTCCATGATGATATCACCTTTATTAATTTGGAGGTTTAAGATATGTAGTTTAAAAAACTTATGGTGGAAAACAATACAGAGCCAGTGCTCCTATGTTTCTGTCAGGACCTTTACATTTTTACAAAGGAACCTATATTAAATGTTCGACCCCAAGACTGCCTGCACTTTTCCACTTTCCACGCTCAGCACTGCTCCACTCTTGCTTCTTGGCCAACAGCAGCACACAGTGACGTTGATGCCTCCTCCTGACTGTCTTCCTTACCTGGCTTTGGCATAAAACTTGCTCTCTCTTCTCCCCTTTTGCCTTAGTTGTTCATCTCAGTCACCCCTGGTGGCTTGTACTCACACTCCCAAACCTGTCCTGACACACTGATCAATCTTTAATATTCTTGCACAAAGTGTGATTAAAAATGCAGTAAATGTTTAATTTTTTGCTTTATTACAGTAACAATGTATTTTGCCATTAATCTCCTTAGAAATACTCCCCTTGCTTCAAACAGAATGTCAAGGACATGATGGTAATGTGTCTTTTGCTGTAATTAAATTTAACTTAAACATTCACCATGTATGTTTATCAAATGCATATATCTAAAATTTTCTTTGACCTCGTGGCTTTTCACTACCTGTGTACATCACTTTTGAATTATTTAATTCAATTGGATTTATTTTTGAGCATGTACTTTTCACCTGAAGTCTGTCCATTCAAATCTCTGTAGTGCTTAATATGAATTTTAAGTCAATATATTTTATATTAATCCTCATCTGCTTCAGTACCAACACCCAACCTCACCTACACCACCAATCTGCCCATCTATCTAGTTTCTTGAGCCAAACCTCTACTTTTTTTTTTTTTTTTTTGATTCCTCTGTTTTAAAACTCCCCTGCCAGTTTTTTAGAAAATACTATTGACTCCATCTTAAAAGTACGTCCGCAATATTCCTGATTCTCATCTCTTTCTGCTCCTGTTTTCTTGCATCTCCTGTGTCACCCCGGTAAGATCCCACCGACTCTTATCTGGCTTATTGCAGTGATTTCTTGATTGCATTTTTCTTTTCCTATCTTGTTGCCCTAAATATAGAAGGTTCTTAACAACTGTTAAGAACAGAAAGTTCTTAACACTTGTTAAGAACAAAAGTTCAGTCAGATCAGTCCTTCTTTTGCTCAAGAGTTTTGAATGATTTCCTCACTCTGCAAAGTAAAGCATTCAAGACAGTAACTTGTCTGGCCCCTCTACAGACTTTGGCCTCTCCTCTGCCCTTCTTTCCTCTATTCCTTGGGCATCAGTCATCCCAGTTCTTGCTTTTCCTTGAATCCCTGAGTGGCACTTTGCCACCTCATGGTCCTTGCACTGGCTGTTTCTTTCACTTAGAATCATTGTTCTCTAATATTTCTAAGTCTCACCTTGCAACTTATTTAATTCAGTTGTCCATTTAATTTTCAGACCATCAGGGTGAGCTTCCCTGAAAATGATTGTATAAAATAGCAATACTTTCTTTGCTGTCTCACTAATCCTGGTCATTCTTATCCGACACACCTTAAAGCCCTCTGGCGCATTATATTTTCTGTTGGAAGGGGATTCCTACCTCTCTCCTGTGTTGCTGGACATACTGAAAATCTTTTTTCGAATGGGAGAGTAGGATAAGAGATGGAAAGATCAGGAAGAAGAAAGAAGGATTTTAATAAAAGAAGAAAAAATGGAAATAGAGATTTTGCAGATAAGAAGGGGATCAGAGTTGGAGGGCGCAGGGAGGGGGAGTGGAAGGAAAAGAAAAAAGGATGAAGATGTGATGTGAACATTATGAACTCTCCATAGTAAACCTAATTAATCATTATGCACAGCAAACATGTACTAATAAAAGAAAAATAAAGTTTCCTCGAACATCAACACACTGAAGAGTCAAGCGACAAGGCAGAGTCACAGGAAGCAGAGTGGCTAGTGAGAAAGGGCTTTCTCTCTGTGGCTAGAGCCTGGAGCTGCCCAGAAGAGGTTTTGTGGTCTCCACATTGTCTCAAAGGCATTAGGAAGGGCTTAGGGGAGATAAAGACAGGTTTACAGGCCTTTGTATTTGTGTATGAGAGATGATAGATGGAAACTTCAGTCATGGTTATCATAAACTTCCTCTAGTCCCTTCCATGTTGAGTTATGTGAACACTCCAGTGACAGGGCTTCCCACAAGAGAGCACTGAGGGCAAATTAGCCCCGTGATGAGGAAGCCTCTTAACACAACCATGCAAATTCCTTAATTCCCCATGGAAAGGCAGTGGTTTCCACAGACTGGTGAGCTTCATGTGTCATCATCCACCTAGGGCTGGCACCGGGTCTGTCATGACACATCTCTGAATTTCTGGCTTCCCTAAAGCCAAGTGCCTGGTTCTGAGCTCATAAAAGCAACCCTCTGACAGAGACTGCCTTGAAAACTTGCTCCAAGTTTTTAATTTCAGGAATTTGAGAAATCACAAAGATAGCTTTTGCTTTTCATCTTCAAAGGTGCAAAAATAGGTGTCATTTTAAAACATAAAAAGAGTTCTGATTAATGGACTCCTAGAGTAAGCGCTGCTAGCTGCCACCATGATCATCACTAACTGTTACAACCCGATTGTAAAGTACAGGTGTGTCTTATGAACTCCCCCATTGGGAGCCTTCTTTCCTTGACCTCTTGTGTCCAACCAAGACAAAATGATCTGCGGGTATAGTCTTTCCAGCTTCTGTTTACTACCTTCCTCCAGCCAAAAGCCACTCTCACAAAGCAGTCTGGCCTCAGTGATTTATTCCTCAAATGAAGGCCATTTATTTCTTTCTTTTCTCTTTGTGAAATCTGTCTTAGCTCTGTGGTAGTGGGATGGTCACCATGAGCTACCAGAAGATGAAAGTACAATGTGGGGCCAGGTTGGTTCAGGGACTGAGGAAAACAAGACCCACAGGACAGCACCTTGTCAGTGAAACAAAGCCAGGGTGGGAGCTATGCTGTAGTCAGAGCAAGAGGCAGCCACCTGAAGAAGGGCTGTGTGCAAACATTACCCCTAGATTGCCCAGAAGTGAGGTGAGCAGTGGATTGAGTGCATTATGGTTTGGGGCAACACATAAGCAAAGGATATGGTTGGTTTTGGCGAAGTCCCCATCTTGCATGGCTTGAAAGTAGGGAAGTGGGGAGCATGGGTAGGGACAGTTCTCTCTGGTAAACCATGGTTGAACTCCTGTTGTCCTTGTAGAAAGAACTCAGGTTTGCTGAGCACCTTCTCTGCTTGCATTGTCTCACTGAATGCCTGCAACAGCCCTATGGTGTGAGTACCATGTCTATCCCCATCACTCACTCAAGTCCATAGAGGCATATGTGCTGCCTTCAGGTTTCGATTCTGTCTCCGGCTGATGCTAGAGACCACACCACTGTGCACAGCCACATGGCCTAAATATGGTGGGATGCTGGATGGATATACTGCTTGCCTTTGACGCACAGCAATGCCCCACACTGTCTGCATGAATGAGAGGCCCACCCTCAAAGCCTCCTTTGGATAACACAGCTTCTTCCCTGGTCCCTCCAATGATTTTTAGGTTTCTCAGGGTTCTGTGATGATAATCGATCCATTTTCAGGTCTTATAATTTAATGACCTAGCCTTGGCCTGCAAGACTAGTCTCTAGAAGATTAGCTCAAGGATGAATTTAATGCAACTTCTAATCCAGTCCAGAATGGTGAGTGAAAGCAGCCTTAAGTGAGTACCATCATAGCAAAAGAATGGCTTGTGATAGTTTTATATTTTAGATTTTATCATCTCCTAATCCCAGGACAGGCTGAATGAATTCTCAACCGGGTTTCCTGATCCCTGATAACTATGCCCTAAGGGACACATTGCTCAGGTCTCCGCAGAGAGTTCTCTTAGTAATGTAAACATGCTTTTCACTCTGTCGCTCATCCCCTAAACTCTATTCTGGAAAATGTTACGAATTAATACTTGCTCTGGTTGCCTCATCGAGGGGCTCATGTGCTCCGTGTCACTCTCTGGCACTCATTCATTCAGGAAGAAATCACTGAACATCTGTGCTGGGCCTTTCTCTCAGACTCAGCAGTGACAGAAGGGCCACTGTCCCTTGGAAAGTGTTGAGTACAAGCTGGGAGCTGTCCGGCGCCGCAACACAAAGGCTTGAACGCCGGACTTAAGCTTGTAGACTTTTATTCAGTACAGCAGCCAGGATCTAACAAGATCCTCCACCCTTTACATCTCTGCCTCTTCTCTCCCTCCAGCCTGCGCTTCCCTCATATATAGCACTTCGCCCACCAATCACCATCGCTCGCACAGTCAAATCTGATTAGGTACTACATCAGTTGCCAGGCAAAAACAGATTACAGCTAAATTGCTTTTCGCCGCAGGACAACCTGGAAGCAGGAAGCCGGCGCCATCATTTGGGAGCGGCTCATGCGGAGGCCCTCAACAGGGAGCCACGCCCTACTACAGATACCTAATATCCGTGAAGAGTCCTCTACCACTTCCAAAGAAGCTCTGCGCTGCAGCCATAGCTTTAATTTCCATAAAAGCTGCATGCCTCCATCTGGTAATCTGAGCCACCACTTTGAAGAGACCAACACACACTATAGTAACCATCGTTAATTTCCTATCATCTTGTGTTGAAATTCTATGTCACTTTTTATTGTTTTGATTTTATTCTCTTATCTAAAACATAAAGCATGATGGGCCCCTGCCTGGGGTTGCCACTGTCCTTGGGTCTCTCCTGGATGTAGACAGTCATCCGGCCTTGAACTTCCTAGGCCTAGAGTTCATTCCACTTCAATGCACAACACTCTTACCCCTGTTTCTGTATAGCTCTGGCATTTGTACAACGGGCCTCTGCTGGAAAGATTTTCCTTAGGATTTCTTTATCTAATTCCTGACTTTCTGAAAGTCTCAGTCTAGGTTCCCTTCTTCAAAGAAATTGCCTGAAACTTCACCTAAACTCCTAGGACACTAGTCATTTGCCACATGATGTCACAAGTGCTTACATCATTCATCTGGTCTTATCTCCCTGCCCCAGGAGGATGCATCCCTGTATTCTATTGTTTGCAAGAAGCCAAGAGCATCACAGCTGCCCAGAAAATGTTTGCTGTTGATGAAAGCACTTATTTTTTTTCCATGAACTCAATGATTATCAAGCCAAAAGAATAAGTCTTTCTGAGGCAGACACTTTGTGACAGTTAGCTTTTGGCCAGAGCAACCCACCATTAGACTTGGGATCTGCATTTTGCTTTTAGATGTTTATCCATGCCTGGGGTCATGAGGTTGATGTCTCTCAGCACTGGTTCTGCACATCGTGGTATATTATGGCAGTTTCCAAGATTGGCTTCCAAGAACACTGTCACTGCTGATGTGCTTGGGAAAGTCACTAGTTTGGCACCATGGACTATACAGAGGGAACTGTGAGTGACATGAAATATGGAGCTGGGTGAAAATCTCAGTAAGAACAATACAAATTAGGAGAATAAGACAGTGGCTCCAAATACTAAGAACATAAAAAACAGGGTGACTTCACCTGATCCAAGACCACAGGGACTCTAAGTGTACTGACCACAGATAGCAAGAGAAGCACAGAATCTAAACAGTGAGGATCTGGGCAAGAAATCAGAAACAGAATTAAGCAGAATCACTGGAGGAAGTTGGCTCTCAACAGGTATTTGCTAGTTAAGTGGGTGAATCGAAAAGACAACCAGAGCCCTGATTTCAAGTTCTGGGAATCCTCCTCTCTCAAGTACATTTCCTTCTGCTTGGGGTACAGCTCCATAGCATGGCACAATTGATCCACACAACTCTTCCAGGTGACTTTCTGTGGGTTCAGCAGCACCGACAGAAGATCAGGTGGCTGGAGAAATGGCGTTCTCCCTCCAGATTCAGCTCCAGGTGGCACCTCAAGTTCTCAGTGGAGCAATCTAAGCAGCAAGATCTCAGTGGCCACTTGCCTCTTGCCTTTGTTTCCCTAGCCCAGAACAGTCCCAGGCCAGTTTAAGTATCATGGGACCCCTCCAGGTAAGTTTCAGCTTCCTACTGACCACATTCAAAGAGTCAAATTTAAAATCAAAATCACATCAGCTACTGTTAAAACACAAATCAGCTATTTTCTACTTTTATACTGTCTTCCAATCTGGTGCATATTTTACACCAAGAACACACTGCAGTTCACCCTAAAGGCACTTCAAGTGTTGAACATCCAGGCATAGCTAGCTCATGGCTACCATGTTGGACAGCGTGGTTGTAGCCCACTGAGGCTGATCTTCTGCTATGTGCTAATCTTCAGGATCCTGCACTGCTGTCTTCTGTTTTGCTTTTTTAGCTCTTGGGTCACTTGTGAAACTGGTTCCCCCAATTAAAATTCTTTTGTTGCAAATTCCTGAAGCAGTTTCCCTTTGTTGTTGTTGGTTTTGGTTGTTTTTTTGTTTGTTTGTTTTTTGTTAGCAACTGCCTAAATGTAATAACTGCTAAAGAATGACTATTAGAGGGATTGTCTATAAGAAAACAAGAAAAGGAAGCAATACAGAAGCAGACCGTTGCAGCAGTGAGCAAATTATTACCCAAAGAAAATAATTTTTATTAATCAGACTTTTATAGTTATGAGAATAAAATTATCAAGGTCTTTCAGCAAATAAAAAATCATTGAGCTTCTACAGTGTATTGCTAATCGGTGGTCAATTTGTTCCACCCAGCTGAATTGAACTATCTTAATGCTGGGTGTGGGAGGCCCACCTGAGGGTTGTGGGTGGCGGCATGAGAGGCAGAACTGGAGAGGCTGTTGGGGGAGCTGTGTGGAGAAGCTGCTGGGGTGTTGGAAGCTGCTATTTCTCTTGAGTTCTTCTGCTGGAGGACTTTGTCATGCTGGCTTTCCTGGCTGTTCTTATTGCTAGAGGAGCTCAGGACCTCATTGTCACTGAGAATGGCTCTGTGCCACATACACTAACATTTTGGCTCTGATCCTCATCTTGAGCATTGCTTCCTCACTCCAGAGGGGAAAATGGTTAAAAAAAAAAAAAAAAAAAGCACATACTTTTTACAGATAAAGAGAAGTCCACAGAGAATAGAACATTTGTTACAGGTCATGCAGCACAATAGTAGTGGAACAAAGATACATTTTTTGCCTCTTGGGTCAGTGTTCTTCTACACACACTATGTCATGTATCAGATTATCAGCATTGACCCCAGACAAGAATCTCACAGCCACACTTATGGAGCATTCAGATTTTCTAATCCAGAATTTATAATTCCCTGGCCCTCCAGCATTTGTTTGGATTTTTTTTCACGTGGCACCTCCATCTGGGTAAGAAAAAAACAGGTTAGGATCTGAGATGCTTCATTTCATGTCATGGATGCTTGAACACAGCCTGCTCAGGGTAGCACTGCTGCAAACATGCTCTTCCTTCTCTCCAAGCAGGGGTGATCCATCCTGTCTTGTCGGGCATTGCGGAAAATGCTTGGAAAATGGCAGAGGGTCCAGTTCACAAACAAACACCAACAAGATATAGCACAAATCACTCATTCACTCACTCATTCATTCATTCATTCATTGTGTATCTTCCAGTGCCTGGTGGATAAAAAAATAATAAATAAATAAATTTAAATTTTTGTCTTTACAGAACTTAGATGCTGACATAGAAGCAACTGATAAATGTAATATTTAAAAATACACATAGCAACCAGGGTAAATGGAAAGAAAAAAATTAGCAGCTAGCTGTAACCTAATACTGTATGGGGCAATTATGCGGGATAGGGTGCATAGGGTAGATCTCAGAGGAAGCTTACCTTGAATCTTAAACAGAAAGAACTGAGCTACTTCATGAAAGAGGGGGCAGCACTCAAGGCAGAGAAAGAAAAGGTAAAGCTTCTGGGACAGTAAACTCTAAGACCTTACTATGGAGTGAAGGTTGGCTTTTCAAAAATAATTTTATTAATTTTAATAAGAAAGACATAACAATGAGACAGTTTCAAGACACACTAGTGGGACAGCCACAATAATTAATAGAGTACATATGGTTGTCTTTATAGTAGTTGTTCAGAGTACAACATGCAGACATGGTAACTATATAGTGAGAGCCTGTTTCAAAAAAAATAATAAATAAATGACATGGAGGGGGATAATAATGATTGATATTGTCTTAGTTACTTTTTACTCGTTGCTGGGACAAATACCCAACACCCAAATGAAGAAAGGAAAGGCTTATTTAGCTCACAGTTTGTGGAGGTTTCAGTCCATATTCAGCTGGCCCAAAGCTGAGTGGAACACAGCAGAGAGCATCCAGTTCATGGTGGTGGAACAGCAACAAAATGGTGGCAGAGGCAGCCAACCAAACAGGGCAGCAGAGCAACAGCCTGAGTCTGTCTCTCTGTATCTTTTTATATTACATTCAGGCTTTCCGCCTCAGCCTATCCACCTTAGGCTACACCCATAATCCCAAAAGTACTTGGACCCATAATCCCATCAGTACTAAAACACATAATCCCAGGGATCATGAATCAAGTCTCAAACTCTAGAAGTCCCCGCTCCATGATTGCATGAGGCTTTGGAAGGACAACTAGACATAAACCATAGCAGAGATGTTATATGCAAACATACCAACTCCCCAAAATAAATATAATTATGTACTACAGAAACATATAAATAAAAGATTGACAAATATATGAGCTCTCAAACATGTTAAAATATAAAAATAAAAAGCATTAGAGATGGGACTTAGTGCTCTTTTGTTCAGTTTCCAGTAAAACACACACACACACACACACACACACACACACACACACACACACAAAGATCTTAAGTGTATAGGATAAATCAAAAAATTTCAGATTGTAGGTACTTTTGTTTTGTAATAAAATAAAACCAGTTTTAATGCAGACTGTCCTTGCTCTCAGGTGGGGAGAGCAGACCTAGTAGAATCTGTGAATCCAGGAGCTGAGAGCAGCAAAGTCCTGGCTCGCGTGTGGTTCTGAGTTTTCCTTTACAGAGTCTGAAGGGTGCGTCAGTGAACAAACAACAAAATAACACCAGACTCCAGTAGCCCAGTGAGTATAGATATCATATGTCGTGAACAAGAGATAAGACTAATAAGATCACCAAGAATGAGGATGAGGAAAGAGGGCTGACAAGAGGAAGGAAGGAAAGGGATGGTAATAAAAGAAAGAGGCAGTCTCTTGGGGAGGGCCTTGCAAAAGGAAGCTTTCCTGATTAATAGAATGTTCTAGTTCTCAAACGGCCATTATCACCTCCCCATCTCACTCTGACCCGTCTGGAGGGTATGTCGCCGCTCATGGTAGAAAAGCGGCTTCCATAGTTGACTTGCATGGATGAGCCTAAAACTTGGCAAATTTTCTCAACTCACCTGTGCATCAGAATCTAACAGGAGAGTTTTCTAAAGCACAAATTTCTACACTTCTGGGGCCTGGCGGGATGGCTAAGTGGTCTAAATCGCCTGCTTGGGAAAGCTTGGGTGGCTTCAGGGAATACGGTTGGATCCCTGGCACCACATGCTGCACCAGCCCTGCCATTGGGGCAGGCTGAGCTGGCCATAAAAATGAGTGAATAAACAAACAAAGGTTCTGAAACAAGAAATAAATAAATAAATAAAGTAAAAAATTCTTAAAAATTTTTTTTTTCTACACTTCTTCCAGACCTGGGAGGCAGAATAGCTTGGGATGCAGCCTACTATTCTGTACAGTAAGTTCTCCTCGTAATTGCTACATTTCCATCCCTGGAAATCTAATAGGAATATGTGTAAGAATGATATATTATATAAGACATTATGTAGGAAAAGTATGTTATATATAAAGATATTATATTAAAATAATAAAAAGATTACATATACCATTAATTTTTTTGCACAGGTAATTGACCTCAGGACCCTGCACTTGCCTGCATTCCTGAGCTGTCTCCCCAGCCCGCCCTATGTACCATTAATTTTCATTACCTGTGATCTTGTGTTCAAAATTTCAAAACACACTGACTTAGTGAATGCTGAATCATTGTTTCCTATGGAATACGGGGTTGGTTTCCTGAGAGTAGCTGATGATATTTTGTTATAATGTTCACACATAACTCTGTGTGTTTCTGTACAAGGCATCTCATTTAATATATATTTCAAGTTCAGTAACACTGACCTCAAGGCCAACAGCTCCACAACAGTTGCGTAAAGTAAGTTCATTTACAGCCTAGATTTTCTCCACAAGGTGCAGCACTCTGCTTGCACTGAGCACGAGGACTGAGCCGCAGCTCACGATCACTCTTGGGAGCCACATTAAACAGCACCATCACCAAAAAAAGCACAAAAACTGTGAGAAGCGTGGTTCCACACAGCGAACGGTGTGTTTCCTCACCGTCTGAATGCAGAAACAAGATCAGCACTGCTTATTCTACCCCTACCAGGAATGTGGGTATAGGGATGACAAAGTGTTCACTGTTTTCTGTATGTTGGTGAATGACATAAAGGTGTCCCTAATATTGATTTTGGGATTATAGATAAGTGTTAGCACATGGGCAGTCAGAAATACAGGATCTGTGAATGAGATATCTTGCTCCCCCTCTCCCTCCTGCTCTCCTCTTCCCTCTCCCTCTCCCTCTCCCTATCCTTCTCCCTCTCGTTCTCTCTCTTGCTCTTGCTGTCCCTCTCCCTCCCCCCTCTCCCTCTCACTGTCTGTGGTGTGCACTCTTTTATAGCAGTGCATAGACCAAGTACATGTGACCTCCTAAGAGCCACTCACTTTGTAAACACACAGCCCAGACTCTTCCCTTGGGTCTCAGAACCCAAAGTCCATACTCTTAGCTATTATTCAGAATTGCTTCCTCAACATGGAGCTCCCTGTGGGCTCTGCTTGACCTCGGAGTTGACAGTGTATCCAGGAAGAGACCAGAGGCTGAGCACTATTCTCTGTATTTGCAAATAGACACTGTTATGACAGGTGCAGTATGCACACATTTTAACTCAGTGTGTTCAAGATAGACCAGGATCCTCCCCTTGCCTTGTGTGGCTTAACCCACTGAAACACTGAGTGGCTATCAAATGACTGCAGAGACATCTGGCCAGGGGTACAGATTTGAATTGTTTAACTGGGAAGGTGAACAATGCTATGAAAGACTGTGGGTAAACAAGAGCAGGAGAATGGGGGGGGGTGGAAGGGTGGGTAACAGTGGATGAATATGGGAAAAATATATTAAAACTCCCCCAAAAATGTGAAATCAGGGGCAGGGTGGAGGAAGGGGTTGGTAAGGGGTGAAGATCATCTGTGTCTCGTGAATGTACAGGTCCACCAAAATGAAAGCATAACCAAGAAAAAAAGAACATTTTTTTTAATCATCTGAATTTAAAACACAGATTCTGGGCTGGCAAGATAGCTCAGCATACTAAGCACTTATTTAAGCAAATTCAGGGGCCAGGGTTCAATCCCTGGCATCACATGCCACGCCTGAACCCCCATCCCCCTGAAACACTGAGTTAACCACCGAGACCGTGCTTGGTGGAGCACGCCTGTAATCCCACTGCTGTGGAGGCTGAAAACAGAAGGATTCACTACAAATCTCAGTTGCATAGTGGGACCCTGTACTAAATACAGTAAAAAATATTTTTTTAAAAAAACTCCACAGATTCCAAAGTAATTCAAATTCATGTAATATTTTAGGTTGGGGATTGAATTTTCCACTTTCAATGAACCAGAAATACCAATTTTAAAGTGATAGGGAATGTGATATTCTCTTTTAACTGCATCAAAAATGCACAACTGTGAAAGGCATCACTTATGAAAATCTTAATGGCTACAGTTAAAATAGAACTAGTGAGGTGCTCACAGTTCTACATAAGTGATACTAGAAAAGCAACGAATGTTTTCAAAACTTGCAAATACTTTCTTTTTCTCCAAATAAACACCATATGCCTCTATAGCTCAATCTTTGAATAGCTTCCACAATTTTTCTGCTACTGGCTTATTGATAAAGTATTTTGTTTTTTAAACAGACGCTGCAGCAACCATTAGTTCCATGCATGACAGCAGAGTGTATTAAATAAACACTTGGAATACTTGTCTCTAACAATTTGAAAGCCCTGATAAGTCTGTACTCATCAAATACATGACCCACCAGCTCCCCGCCTATAAGTACAACACAGTAACGTTCAGCAATACGACATGAAAATAATGAGTGCTTTCCTCCTTCTCTTTCTTTCTCATGAGGGTGTGGTTTCCTTGTTTATTGCTTAGAGATTTTCCAAGATTAATGGCTACTCAGGCCAGTAGCACTTATTCCAACCACATCTTGAATTGATTAAAAGCTATTTCTTCTTGCAAAAACTATTTTCACTTGGAGCCAAAGGATGAGGTTGACTAAGGGATTTGATTGGATCATTGGAGAAACAATGACGTGTTAAGCAAGAATAAAATGACAGCTGTGCTTACCTTGTCTGCTGCAACATGGATGTCTAATTGTTCCACTTTGACCAAACCAAGCAGCTGGTCTCTGATTTGAAGATATGACTTGTTATCAATTGTACTTTAGCATTTCTGAAAATTATGAACAAATGTAAAAAACATTCTAGACTTTGTTTTCAACTTGTGATAGGCACAAAAGTAAGAAATATTTCATTTGGGCAAAATTACTTGGTAATTTTTTAGTAATACTCTTTACCAACTTAGGAATTATCAGCAAGTACAGAAAGAAACACTACTTCTGAGGAGCTGAAAAAGAAAAAGTGTGGATTTGCTATTTAGAAACAGTTTGTTCATGCTAGGGAATGGGAAAGTGTTTGGATTTAAACAAGTTCCAAGGAAACAAAAACATACTAGCTAGACTGGATAAGAAATAGATACAGCTAAATACCACTGATATGCAGGAAAGGAGATACTGTACTTTGATTAAACATTTTCATCAGCTACTCAGAATGGTTTCTAACCAGTCACTGGAAAATATATGAATTCAAATGCCAATGAATTTGAAATCCAAATACCGAGAAAACATTTGAAGTAGACATATTGGAAATTTTCTTTGCTCCCACCAAGAATAGAAGCTTTCTAAGTCACCATAAGTACCTTCCACAGAAAACAGTCTTTCATAGAAAGTATGTCTTGGGCTAGGGAACTTTACAAGGAAGACAAGGGGATATTGTACATAGGACAAGTAGATAAAGTAAAATATGAAGCTGTGATTGATTACTGAATTCTAGTAAGCTATAGCTGGAACAGGGAGAAGATGAAACACTAAAGAAGTTAGTTTATACAGTACTATGCCGATCCCATATGAAACTGAAGCAATACAGTGTCGTGGCTGTTCTCTTAGCAAAGCCATTTTCTCCTTTGATAAAGGATTTGGGTCAATACTGAGCTCCCAGAAAGAATACCTTCTGCCAGAGAACAACAGAGCCAGTTTTAAAAATATTTAGAGGCCAGCTAGATAGCTTGGTGGTCTAAGCACCGCACCTACCTGGTAAGTGCAAAGACCTGGATTCAATCGCCAGTACTGCATACTACACCAGCCCCTCACTGAGCTGGGGAAGCTGAAACAGGAGGATCATTATGAGTCTGAGCTTTGTAGCAAGAACCTGTACCAAGTAAGTAAGTATTTAATAAAAACACTTAGAACTCTTCTTTTTCACAGTATATTCTCATTGTTTCTCCATAATATGCAAGAGCATTCTTTTGAGAAGCATTACTTGAACACACTATAACTAATATTGTTCCAGTAACATGAGTCTGCTTGAACTTGGTGTCGACAACTGAATCAACACTGGGTAGGTAGACAGAGCAGAATTCCCTTCCAGGAAGAGGAAAAACCTTGGTGAAATCATAGTGGGTTAGGTCATGAGGTGTGTGAGGAGGAATGAGACATAGAGGTAAGCCAGGGCTTTATTGCACACTGAAGAAAACTCAGTGAAGGATTGTTTCAGTATGAAGGACAGCTCCTGAGGAGCAAGAACAAAGACAGGGTCAGCTAGGAGCTTGTCACAGAGACAGAAAGTGATAAAGTCCTAAGGATGATGACTTGAATTTATTTAACAAATATTTGCCTCATATTTGTCAAGCCATGGTTTAGGTACTTTACAAATATTAACCTGTCCTCTACAGCTTAGAGTATCTACATGAAGGAAGCAGTGCTGTCTTCCTTGCCTTATGAGTGAGAAGGTAGAATCACTGGGATGCTAAGAATTTTGCCCAAGAAGCGTTACAGAGCTAATAAATGATAAAACTTGTATTTGGACTGAGGAAGTTTGGCTCTACTGTCCTTTCCCTTAACAGCTATATTTTTGCTCTTTTTATTTTTTTATTTTTGTATTCCAGGATAGAACTTAATTCTATGGCATGAGTAACTAGAGGGGCAGTGTCACCATTTAGGAGGTAAGGAACATGAAAGGAGAAAGAAGTTTCTTTGGGGCAAATGGGGAGCTCCCCACCAACCCATTCCTCCTAATAAGATCCCAATTGAAGCCAAATGTGTAGGAGCCACACTATTATACGTTTAGTAGAAATTAAGGGGAAAAAATAGTTTTCTTCTTTCTCCTGAAACCCCACTGGAAAAAAAAAAAAAAAGACCTTTTACCTTTCAACTTTATGGACTGTGTTTTGAGCAGCAGTAACATCTCAGAGGTCACAGAGCCAGTTAGGTCATTGTGGGGGGAAATAGCAAATGAATATACATCTGCATGACTTTACTTCAGTTAAGAAAAGACAATGAAACTTAGTTAGTTAGTTAGCTAGCTAGCTAGTTAGTTATTTTGGTAGCAACGGTTAATTTTATCCACGGGAACGTAGCAATGAACTCCCTGCTTCCACTCAGAAAACCCCCCAAGCCTGGTCAGTCCACAACGTGTACTCTCACTCTAGGTTTTCAGTGCCTGCAAATCCTCAAGGTTTTTCAGCTACAGGTTTAAAAAGTCCTACTTTTTGGAGGTATCTGAAAGTAAGAGTGGAGGCATGGAGCCCAGAGTAATGCTGATTCCCCCAGGTGCCAATAGCTTGCCAATCACGTGGCCACCACGAAGGTGCTTGTGCCTGCTGTCAATTTCGACCGCACCAGCGATTCTTGAAGTCTGAGTTTAAGCAAGACTAAGATGTGTCTATGCTGCTTGAAACTCCCACATAAAATACCCCAGGAAGATTAATGAGCTCCCTGTGTGCGAAGACACACAGTAGCTCCACACTCGTGGGACACCCTTTTCAGCTGCTGCACCCTGCTCTGCTGGCTCTCGGGCTGCAGGCCTTGCTACCTGGGGTCTCAGCGATTTTGCTGGGCTCCTGCTGGCTACAGAAGTTCCCTCGACCCATGTAGAGCAGCTGGACATCGGGGCTGGGCCAAAACGGGCCAGGACTAGGGGACAGCGGCAGCCAGGAGCCAAGTGGTACGGGGACTGAGCCAGGTGGGGGGAGCACCTTGCCCACGGGGCCCCGCAGCGCCAGCAGCCCAGCCAAGGTGCTGGAAATGTTTTTGAGAAAACTACTCTGCCCAGGCCCTCAGATTCCATTTCCATTGCAGTCGGGTGGGATTAGCCAAGAATACGAAGAGCAAGCTCCGAACGCGATGCCCACCATGGCAGTCTTCTGTATCTGCTGCTTGTCAGTTGCTTCGCCCCAATTTACCAAAGATTAAAATTAAGAACAAGATACAACAGATTTTTGATGCAGGTTTCCAGTCCTTTGTGGTTATTGAATTCTATTTCTTAATATTCTTGCTTCAGGAAAGGAGGGAAATAAATCATTTTTTAACAAGTAGGTAAATCTTTGACATTTTATCCTGACATGCCCCAGGAGACAGAGGACAGAATGACAAGCTGCTTTCTATTGGAATCAATATTGTTTCATGTGCAGTGGGTCCTTGGGGTTGTCTTGCCGTTCATCCTCTGACTCCTAATTCTTCAAAATGCATAGTTTTCTCTGTTTCCATGATGTAAGAAGCCATTCAACAGTTTGCCCATTGTCAGAGAGTTCAGTGAGTGCTTTCTTAATTTCTCCCAGAAGTTTGCAAGTCAGGAAGTCAGAAAACCACTGCAGACAAACACTTCTACATTTTTGGCTGAGCTTGTAGATTATATTAGGGGTGCGCCTCTCCAAGTACAGCCTGTACCCATAACAGAACGGTAGGCATGTCAAGCTATTCAAAACAGTCCTTCCAGGACCAACACGTGAGTTTGTGTTAAAGTGCTATATTATCCTTGGAGAGACTCATGTGACTTTTCCTTTTAGGGTGTATATATATGAAAACAAGGTGTGGAATAAAAATTTTAGAGGTGGGTAAGTAACCATAAATCTAATAGCGTCTTTTCCTGTGGCCTCATGCCTGAAATGTCAGCACTGCATATGAAACGTCTTCACCAGCATGCCATAGATGTTCCAGCTTCTCTTACCCAAAGTCTCTGTAAGCTGAGTTCTTCATCTTCGACATTTTCCTTCAGTCTGTGACATCACCATGAACTTAGAGCATAAACCCAAGACGACCTTTCATCTCTTCCATTTCCCGGACTTCTCACCTCTGTCGACCAGCCCTGGATGTGTGGATGACCTTCTAAATATCTCTGGGAAGCATCCCTTCTCCATCTATTGCTGTGGCCATTGCTGTATTTCAGACTCACGTCATCTCCTTCGGACATCTGTGATGGCTTTACAGCTCACCTGGACCATTCCAGACGTCTTCATCCTTCCTGTCCTCCATCCACAAGCCACCGCAGTGATATTTCCAGAGCACGACCTCCTCACTCCATCCTTAAGCGTTCTCTTCCCAGGGGCTGCCAAGTGTCAGTCCTCCATACATCAGCTAAGGCCCCTCAAAGGCTAGTTCTTTCCAACCATGTTTGGTATCTCCTTATCTTCCAGTAATGAAATCTCCAGCCAGTTCCTTCAGTGGCTCCTATGTGTAAATGGCCCAAATATCAAACTGGGAAATTTCCTTCAGTAGCTACTACTTGGGTAATCATCTCTAAAAATCCCCCCAAACATCTGAAGTTCCCCTAATTGTTATTTCTTTAGCTCGGAATTTTATGCAGGATTTCTTCTATCCCAGGTTCCATTGTTACCATGTGCCAGCCTTTTCAAACCACCATGACTCCCCACAGAGTTCTGTGATCCACCTACCTTTTGCTCAGTCTCTCCTTTCTATTCTTCTGGTATTATTTTACATCTGGTTCCAAACCCTCAGGAAAGCGATAGATACCCCATGCCTGCACCCTACTCCAACCTCCTCCTGTGGATCCCAGCAGACGACCAAGCTGAAAGAGTTTTTCTATCTGTGTAACAGTCATCTCCTTTCTCTACTGATTTCAGCTGCCTTTCATTGTCCCTCAAAAGCGAGTTTAAATACTATCAACGCTAGGAACCTTTTCCCGGTATTCACTAAGTCTTTTCTAAAAGCTCATTGGAAGGATGTTTCTAATTAGAAATAGAAAACCATGTAAAGATTCAGGGTATGTTTGTGCCATATCTATTTTAGAGATCAGCAATAGCAGCTTTGTAACTTAAGTTCCAGTTCCATTTTTAAAACTGTGGCCCTGGGATAACTGGTTGTCAACTTCACAAAATGTCTCTGGGAACTAAATTAGACAAAAAATATAATGCTTATGAATACCGATTATCTTTTGTGCTTTGATCAGTACATGTATTCTCATACACTCAGCTGTTTAAAGGAATAACTTTGTTCAACAAAGTTATTTTTAGAGCAGTTTCATTTTCTAAATAAAATTGCTCTATTGAACCAAAAGCCATGTGGCTTTAAAAACATTTAAAGTGGTATCATGTGCCCAAAATAATACAGTATTTCCCTCATTTACAGTAAATTTATAACTATAATTAGTCATATTGCCATATACACAGGAACTGTGTCTAAACTAAATTAAAGATCTCAAAAAGCAAAATACTTTCTCTTAGCAATCTGAAAAGTCAGAGCTCAATAAACAGAATTCTCTCAAAGTAAGGAATCATACACTCAGTAATGTCTATAATTTAGTATGTTAAAAGTAAAATGAACAGGACCAGAGGATGAAATGCACGCATAAGTAACTTCCTGATTTTCTTCATTTTTACTCTATTGCTTTTTTGTTTTCAGGAGTAAAGTCCTTGACTACAAGGTAACAAAATGCTTGAGAAGGGAGTTCATATCTTCCAGTTTTACACGCTATTCCTGCACTATTTGCTCAGCAGTCCACGTTTTGGATTAAGTTTATGATTCTTGAAAAGCATCCAGGCCTCTATGATGGGAACTCTGCTCTTGGGAATGTTATTCATGTCCACTCCAAGGTGATGGCCCCTGGGCAATCTGAATTCCTTTGGCTCTTGTTGTGTTTTGGCACCTGTCACCACCAGGGATGATACAGGAGCTTTGGAATCAACATACACGTCCTTCAGCAGTGACAGCAGCTTTTCACTTTTCATAGCAATTTCTCCCTTAACTTCTGAATGCCTGCGCCTCTACGCCTGCTCCTCTGCTCCCTCTCTGGGTGGACAGGTGCCTCGGGGCCGCGGACGGCTTCACTTTGTTGAATTCCCACTCTGCTCAGTTCTCCAGGTTGAAATTCCTGACCACCCGCACCACCAAAGTCCCCATGCTCTGTAGGACGTGATGCATCCAGGCTCAGATGCACGTGGGTGACCCTGTTCAATGAAGTTATGAATTGTGCCCATTTGGGGCTTTTCATCTGTGGTAAAATGATTTTCTAGGATCCGTGATTTATCCATAGCATACATTTGTGCAAATACATCGTATGGGAGTTTCCCATGTAACTCAATTTTCAGGGAAATACATAAGGATAGCCTCAAAAGCAGGACCTTTCTCTAAACGTAACGGATTAGAACATCTGTTCAGAGCGCTGTTCGGTCATTGAGTGATCGCCCAGAACAGCTCCCTGACCTTGTCTTTGCTCTTCTTATGCCCACTCTGCACTATCTGGCACTGCTACAAGGATATTTTCCTCTTGTTTTCTACAGTGCTCAACTTTTCTGATCAGGTAAGAAGCACGCATCTTTCAGTGATTCTTTCTCAGCACATGCCTGGCTTCAGTACTGGCTTTGTTTCCTGAGCTCCTGCACCTCCATTTCTCTGTCCTATTTCTATAGGAGACATAGAGGAAAATCACTTCTCTGATCCTGCAGCTCTCCGAGGACCCAGGGTGGAATTCCTTTCTGACTGACAGATAGCTCCATATAGAAAGATTCATATTTTAACTACCTCCAAAGCCAATCACTGCAACCCTCTCAAGAATGAATTTTATCATTGCTAATGATGTCCCGTGCTTCTGCCAAATGTACAATTAATGAATAAAAGTAAGGAAATATCCTAAATATATTTTCCTCCCTTCAGCCAAGGCAGACAAGGATACAGGCTGCATTTTCTCGTAACTTTTACTTTTAAAAATGTGTATTATCAACAGGATTGAGTTTATTCACAAGAACATTCAACCTAATAAGTAATTATAAAGACAGTTTTTAAGGGACTATCCCATAAGGTTTTTCTCCCTTAAGGGGAAGTGAAAAATTAGAAGAATGATCAAAAAAAAATTGTCTGCTTTAGTTTGGAAATAGTATGTTTACATGCTTTTAAAGGTAATCTTCATCATCAGAATTGGCAATTTCCTAAGTCTCATTTTTTGGGGGGGAAGGGAGAAACAATTTACTGAAAGAAAAAAGCCCTG
Organism: Myocastor coypus; assembly: GCA_004027025.1. Taxonomy (NCBI): domain Eukaryota; kingdom Metazoa; phylum Chordata; class Mammalia; order Rodentia; family Myocastoridae; genus Myocastor; species Myocastor coypus. The sequence continues at coordinate 38,362 of PVJA010015563.1, forward strand.
TCTGAAAGGGACACAAGAGGGTCCCAGACAGTGAATTGCCCACCAACTCCACTTCTCAAGGGTGTTTTATTGAGCAAAGTCACAAGGTGAGGTAGACTTAAGGTGGGGCAGAACCATAACCAATCAAGTATAGCCAATCAATAATCAATCAAGATTACAAGTATAACCTCTTAGGTACTACTGACCCAGTGGCAAATCATAGGATGGATGTGAGGTGGAACAAAATTATGATCAACTAATAAGGTTAGCTGCTGGAGTGGATTAAATGGGGATCAGTGAGACGACATGGTAAGCACATAGGGGCAGCCAAGGACTTTCCTAGGAGTGGATTAAGGAGGTTTTTTGCTGTGTCCCCCACATGATTGATGCCAACTTAGAATATCAATCACTCCTGTTCATCCCTAGGGAAGTATTAGGGTGAGTAGTCTCCATTTTTTCTTGAAGCCTGGCCTTCAATGAATGTTCCTCCAGCCACAGTTGTCTTCTGTGTTGACCTCTCAAGGGCTCAGCCCTGTCTGGCTGCCTGCAATATTTCTACCTAACTTAGCTATGTACAATATTGCCCTCTCTAAAGAAGTGCCCCAACTGGTGTGAGGGGTCAAGTGTCAAAGATGGATTTGGCTACTCCCAGCTGAACAGGGTTGTAGCTGTGATCAACAGCAATACTCCACAGAGAGTCTATCAAAAGGCCCTCAGTAGATGCCAGGTGTTCTTGTCTTGAGTGGATGTACAGCTTTAAGTGTGGATGACACAAGGTCTCAGATAATTAAGTATGCAGGGGCCAAATAAAAAAATCAAAAGGATAATTATGAATATAGCTGACAAGATTTTCCACCAGGTGAAGCCAGTAGTAGCTTTCCATAAAGTGGACAATGAGAAGGCCCAGGGCATTTCAGGATCTGACATGTCAGTAACCTGTCACCTAATATCTTGTACAACTACTAAAACATTAGCAGAAGGATCAAGACTGTACACACAACATTCAGCTTTTATACCTGCTCAAGTACATCCTTAGCTCCTGTTAGAATGTTTCATGCCACTTGATTTTAGAGAGCTTGTTTCAATTTTATTTCTTCCTCAAGAGACATGCTGAGTGTCATTTAAGACCTACTAAGTATAGCTAGCTAAAGTCTTACTGTGTTATATGACATCTCCTAAGCCTAGGAATGCAATAACAATAGAAGCCCAATGACCATACTAGTGAAACATGCTTCTGGACCATCGATGTCACAGGTGGGGCAAGTTTGTGGATTTGTCAGTACTTCAGACACTTCTTCCTTGTAACCATGCGTAGCCCAGCACACATCTTCCTATCCATTTAGGCAGTGGCCAGGGCCATAGATTGGTTCCACAGGACCTACGAGTATTATTGGGGTTTTGCATCTAATTCCAGGGTTATTAAGCCAGTTTGCTGCAAGCCAGTTATCAGCCTGTAAAGTTATTGTGTGTATACATTGCTTGGGGGATGTCTATCCCAAGTATTTAGTAGAGTTAGGCCTTTGAGAATAAGAGGTGGGGTTTTTTGTTGTTGTTGTTCACCAAATAAGGGAATCTTTCTACTAAGATGTCCTATTGTGAGGGCTAACCATAGATAACCATCCAGTATCCAAAAGCATCCTTCTTGATATCTGTGGTTGTTGGCCCTGAGGATAAGAACCTTATTTTTACTTGTTAGGGATCATACTAGAGCCATTAGAGAAGTTTCAGTGGCATTGTTAGAAAAAAAATTTCTATTATGTCCAGAACTGTTGAGAATAGTTTATAGAACACTAAACTCTCTTTTAATGGTGGCCTTAATTATGACCCATTGAAATCTTTCTTAGCCCATCAATATAGTCTTGTAGATTATTTCTATCATCTTTATGGAGTGGTAATGCCAACCAAGGTCCAGATGTACTGCAAAGATAACAGGCCACATATCTCGTGAGACAGTTATTGTAATGACTGCATATTCTTATACTCACCTTAGAAAAGAATCACATTTTCCCTTACATGGCAAAGTGATTACTAAAACAGAGAATATTAAATCTTCTGTGGAGTCACAAGAGTATTTCAGTGATGGTTGCTGATGCTCAGTGATAGTCTCTGGTTCTCAAGATTCCAGTGAGGCATGGTACATCTAGGAGTCCAGACCTGCTTCCTTGACAGCTGATGAAGTTAACAGAATCATAGTATATGGTCCTTCTTACAGTGGTCCTAGGGAAGAGGATGACAAGGAAAGAGGCCTGTATTTAGTCTGTGGGGTAGAATATGGTTATTTCCCTTCCCTTTAGGCTGAGCTTCCATTAGCTGTTGAAGAGTGTTGGAATCTAACCAGTGAGGTGTCATCCTTCAGTAAGGCATCTATTTCTCTCTTGGAGAAGACTGTTAATGAGAAAAGGCTGGCCATAAAACATTTCAAATGGACCAAGGCCTAGAATTTGAGGTGTATTTCTTACTTTAATGAAAGCAAAAGGTAGTAAGGGAGGTTACTATAGCTGAGTCTCCTGAGTGATTTTATGAAGATGTCCCTTTAATGTCTCATTCATTGTTCTACCTTTCCTGATGATTATGGCTGCCATGTATAATGTCCAATGGAGATGCTAGAGACTGCCCAGTGCCTAAGGGATAAGCTATTAACAGTTGCTCTAAAAGAAGGCACATAGGAAGCCCAAATCTGGAGATGATTTCTGAGACTGAAACTTTTACCACTTCTTGTGCCTGTTCTGAACTACAAGGAAAGGCTACCCAGTTTGTGAAGGCATCCACCCACACTAATAACTATTGAACTACTTTATTCTGTGGCATATGAATGAAATCAAGCTGCCAGTAAGTCTAGAAACAATTCTTAAGGGACTGGAATAATGATAGTAACCCACTGGCTCTTAGAACTCCCTACTGATGGAGTCTGATATTTTAAGTCTCTCCAGTTTTATCCATTATTATCTCCAAGATTTTGATGACTTATGAAGGATAGATAACAACATATTTTTGGGGCAATGAAAACTCGAGTTATTGTACATAGTCAATAATATGTACTGTACTTGTAAAATCAGTATAAGCATCATCTTGACTCGTTAGCAACCTAGGTATGCATATGATGGTAGCAAGATAGGATAACACACCCCAGGATGGAAGCTGGGCTTTAGACATAGCTAAAAGGAATGGTTGAAGAGAAAGCCATCCCAGTTGCAGCTTATGTGAGCTACCTTTTATCTGGTAACTCCTTTTTATTGAGGTGTGATCCCTGGAAGGAAGGCTGGGATTGAAAAAAAGAATGAAGAGGCTGTGTCAATGTCTAGCAATAGGTGGGTTTGTTTTCCCTCTATAGTCATGATCACACGGGGCTTTTCTGTGGAGATGACAAGTGAAGATGACAATCTGGCCCCAGGGAGAAGTCTGAACTCTGGGACCTCGGCCTCAGAGTGCAGCCTCACTTCCAGTGGCTGCCTTTGCAGAGAGGGTCCAGCATAGGCCACTTTTTAAGGCCATCTCTCTTAAGGTGGCATGGCTTTTGGCAGTGATAGCAGGTGAGTTTGGTGGCCACTGGATACTTCTTAGAGTCCTGAGAATCAGACTTAGGGGAGTCTCTTTAAAGAAAAAAAAAAAGCTGCAGCAAAGACAGTTTCTTTTTGTTCTCTTTGCCTCACCCCTTGGCTTTCTCCCAGTCTCAGTTGTAGAATACTAAGGAGGCAGTTTTTACTAAAATATCAAGTGAGCTATCCAGAGCAAAGGCTCTTTCATAAATTCTCCTTAACAAATGGGCCTGACTGGGTAATAAACATGTCTTTAAGCTTACTCTATCCTCCTATTGAATCAGGACTGATGGACATAGTTCTTACTAGTGCCTCTTGCAAACAATCTAAGAACACAGAGGGGTTTTCAGCTTTCTCCTGCTAGTTGTTTCCCTCCATGAAAGACAAACAGTTGAAAGCTGAATCAGCCTGATTTCTGGAAGGAGAGATAGTCTAAGGACAAAGTGATTTCAAAGTTAATTCCCAACAAGTTGGAGAAAAATTGGAGTTTCTAAATTAATAGTAAATAAAGATAAACAAGATAGATAAGGAGAGTTTTCTGTAGTCAAGAACCAGTTTGAGGAGGACCACCCATTTGGGATACCCCTCCTATCCCTCTCTTGGACAGGAGCTTTTTTTTCCCCAGTAAATCTATTCTGCTCATAAAAAATAAAAATAACCAGTTTCCACTGAGGAACCTGTAGCTATCTGCCAGAGAACAGCCCTAACCATGACACTTCTGTTGTTCTGTTTCCTTTGGCCCAAGCAACCAGATACTGATCTCCAGAAAGGAATCTGACTGTCTGTTTGGTCAATATTTCTCTGGCCATTAGCTTTGGTGGGAATTCTCCAAAAGATGCTGGGGGAATCTGTCCTTTGCTTTAAGAATGGTGGCTGCTTTAAAAGCATTTAACTAGCTAGCAAAATAATGACTGTTTGTCAGAGTTCCATACGAGACAGGTAAAAGCATGAATGAAATCATTACCTTATGCTTTATATGGTTACAGTGCAGGTTTTCAAGTCCACAACTTGGTATCAAACTATTTTTTATACCCATAAATGATAACTAGACCTGGGAGGATAAAAGGTTGGAAGTCCTCCCTTGAGCTAACTCTGGTTTGGTCCCACAAGTATGGTCCTGTAGAAATAACGCCTTATGATTTGACCCAGAAGTTGCTTCTTTCCCTATTTCTTAGATTCTGCCTCCTGAGGTAGACTGCCCAGAACACTAAGCCAAGACTTGGCTTTTATGTGTGTTCTGAACAGGCAAAATTGTACATCATCTGACCCAGAGATGGGGTTCGTATCTCTCCTCTAAGTAAGATGACTTCTCTCTCTTGGGCATTAGCAAATGCTCATTTGCAATGGGCTTCACTTAGTTGTTGGATAAGAGGAATACAGTGCAACCATTTAGAATTCTTTCTCTCTAGTCTTACATACTTCCAAATAAATAAATAAAATGCCAGAAAAAGGTTAGAAAGTCAATAAAGGGAAGCCTTCTTCCTCTCACGCTCACAGCAAGTTATAGGGACAATTTGCCCGTGAGTCCTCACTCTCAGCCTGGAAAGGTGAGAACAGGGAAGCCCAGGAGTGAAACTTCCTCCTCAGCCAGGGAAGATCAGACCAGATAGGAAACTGAAGCAGAGTATGCTGGGCATCTTGACAAGAGTGCAGAGAAGCGTCAGAGCCAGTCAGCCTGAGTGGAACCTGTCCTCCAGGTCTTAATGGCCACTGACCTAGTATCCTTTAACTGGCGGAAGGTGTCCCATGGCTTATTAATAAATGTATATATTCAACAAATGAGCTAGATTTCATTTTTAAAAGACCTGCCATTAGGGGATGCTGTGATGTTCTGTTTCCCTAGCACTGATATCTAAGATAGTAAACCACAGCAGTCAGGTAAGTCAAACAGGTAAACCAAGGAACACTAATAAGGTCAGCAATCAAATCCAAATGCCACATACACAAATATACATACACAGAATAAGTTGCTCCACTGAAGAAGCATTCTAATCTTATAATTTTCCCATGTTTTCAGTTTAAATTTATCATTTTAATGAAATTATATGAGACAAAGCACTACCAATTATAAACCATGCCCAAAGATATATCATAAAAATTTACGTTACCTAAGTGAGTTACAATCTGAGATGGATGAAACAGAGGCAAACTCTGACTCCATCTGATTGTCACAGTGGAAGACCTCAAATGATACAGCAGAATGAAACTCCCAACCTGCTAGATGGCTGAAGACTGAGTTTGTGCTATGAGGAATGAATTCTAGAAACCATAGACAGTAAAGGCAGGGGGCTAGCAGTAGGAGGTTACAAGTAGGAAGAATTTATGGAGAGAAAAATGTTTCTGTCTGAGAGAGATGGAAGGGGGCCTGGGAAGTGGGTTGCCCCCAAAGTTTCATTCTGAAGGATTTGTCTTTTGAGTTTCAAGAGCTTTAATCAACTCCAGGACCTTAAGGGTTTCATTTTCCAAAAATCTAAAATGACTATTTCCCTTTTATCTGTACAAAAAAAAAAAAAAAAACATTTTATCCAAGGTCCCTAGTGATACCTCAAAAATCGGACTTGTAGTGATTTACCTGTTTACAGCCACCCGAGATCTGAGATTACAGGTGTGCACCACCATGCACAGTCTCAATTGTGGTCTCAGTGCACCACAGGGGATCAAACCCCTGGGCCCTGCACCTGCTTGCAGGTGCTTTAATCCACTGAGATATTTGGCCAGCCCTCTCAGTTCTTGAAGCCTCTTAAAAATCATATTCATAAAGAGAGCTCACAATCAGTTGAGGCTTCTCTTTCTTTTCTTAAGATCTCATCCATTAGATAATTTGGATTGTTTACTCAAAGTAAATTATTTCCTACACTCAATCTATAAAATTCACCAAGCCAGGTGTTGGGGCTACAGAAGATAGGGCCCCATCCCCCTTCCCCCAGGCACACTGAGATGAGCAATGGAGACTGGGCATGGTGGCACACACCTATAATCCAGCTCTTGGGAGGCTGTAGACAGGTGGGTCACTATGAGTTCAATCTAGTAGTGAGACCCTGAACAGCCTGTGGACCCTTCCCTAAAATACAAAAACAAAGAAGAAGAAAGAAGAAGGAAGCAGAAGGAAAAGGAAAGTGGGAGAAGAAGAAGAAGAAGAAGAAGAAGAAGAAGAAGAAGAAGAAGAAGAAGAAGAAGAAGA